>CAEFZY010013043.1:0-106859 GCA_903066815.1 Brachyrhaphis roseni
CATCCATCCATCCATCCATCCATCCATCCATCCATCCATCCATCCATCCATCCATCCATCCATCCATCCATCCATCCCTGTCTGCTTGCAGTTTTTCTTGGAATTGTTTTCACTTTAATTGTTTCTTGTTTTGTTTAGTCTGCCTGGTAACAGTGATGTTCTTACTTTTACCACTCTTAAATATTGATACCTGAATGGGAGGAGAGGTGTTTGACTGTGTGCATGCATGTGTGGAAGATGTGCATGTGCATTGTCAGCACCCACGAATGCTTCATACTGCGCACAAGGCTTGGAGTGGAAGAAAAGTGAATTTTCCCAATGGCTTTCCAGAAGACAAATCCAACCTGTAATGTAGCTTTGTGTTCATCTTACTCCCAGCCCATAAATAATGGCATACCTTTTGTCAGCTCTGTCTACCTCCTTTATCCCCCATCCTCAGCAGGGTAACCTCCTATTTTATATCTGTGCATTTACAACTTTTTAAAAACATATGAAATCACTCAGTGACTTTTTTTATTTTCTATCTTCCCAACTCCTGTCTGTCTGCATGTTTTTATGTCTAAAGGCCTGTAGGTTAAAAGCATGGAGGGGATCTCTTTTATTCACTAATGAGAAAACCTGCTGGGAACGACGACTCTCGTCTTACATGAGACATACAGGAAGAAAGCAGCCTGCGCAGGTGGGCACAATACTGCAAATAGTTCAGGCTATGCATACAATCGAAACACAAAATGTACTGCACTCACAAAAAGACATGCAACTCAAAACATGTTGAGTCTATGCCTCTAATTCACCAACCCTTTAAAAGGAAGAGTTGCACTTCAAATTGCACTGCCAACCAATGCTGCAGTGCAAACACACATTTGAATGAAAATATGACTACATTGATATTTATTTACACATCTTATTTATACCAGAAATTAATGCAACATTTGTGGCTAAGCAAAAAGAGGGCAAATATATCACAAAAAGTATAAATTAATCATCTTCCAGTTATGTGTGCCTGATACTGTTGCAAATTATTTGTGTAATCTACAACTACATCAATGAAAGAATATATGTTGTGTATCAATGTTGTGGTTTAAAAAAAAAAACTCGACATAAATACAGAGCTTTTCTCACAAGCCAAATGTTGCATTTTAAATAAATTTACTTGACCTTAATTACACAGAACGGTGTGTCTCAAATTTGTTTTGGCATCTCCAGAGTAACGGTGGGACTAGGTAAGAGTCGAACATTTGGTTGGTAATGCATGTAGGGCTACTTCTAACACAACATCCACCACAACTAAAGTGTAGGCTAAACCACCCTCTGTGTTTCTGTGTAACAAATTTATATTTATAGTAATCATCGAGAAATGATTTGATTTTAAAACATGAGCTTAAAATGTCTAGAAGTAGTACAAAATGCCTAAAATGTTACTGCTGACTACCAGTTTGACCAGTCAAAATGTGATTATAATTAAACCAGTTTCTTTTCTAAAGCCTTTTCAGATTGATCATTTGCCTCATATTTCTAGTGCACATAAAGATATGTCGTGTAAGAAAATAATGCAATGTTTCCTGTTTAAGGTTTCTCTAGGTGACTCTAGCATCCACAATTTCTCTCCAGTTACCCAGACTGCCATTTTTTTTTTGGACCTGTCAAAGCATTTCTTTGTCACATATACAACCACAGATTCACCAACTCAAATTTAACAGTCACTCTTTACTTTGTCTCATGATATTGTATTCATTTGCATAGAAGATGATTGTATCACCTCAGGATGCCAAATGCTTGAAGTGGCTAATATGGTAGTCACTTCAAGCATTTGGCTACCACCTGTCTTTATTGTCTGACTAACCCAGGTAATATTTATTTCACCATTTGGAAGTACTACAAGGCTGAAATCTTTTCTTTTCAGATTTAAAGAAAGGGAATATGAACTGAAGTGAAGCAGTCCACCATCGTTCTGGGTCCTTCTTAGAACGTCTTAGAGCTGAAACCCATTTTATCCCCCATCTGTCTGGAGGGAGCGGAGCTGTGAATGGAGGTCTTATTACGAGGCATTATGTGGGAGATATGTTGCTATGATTACTCTGCAACATTACCTTTGCGGTCACATATAAGAGTGATGGCGTTTGATCCGCTTGATAAAAGAACAAAACACTTGACCTTCAGGGTTTAATAAGGATTTTTGTACCATGATTATTATGGATACAGGACGGTTGAGACCATTGCTATTTTTTTCTTTTTTTAAGCTAAGCTTTGTTTTATTGCAACCCTGAATTGTTAAGTCTCCAGTGTGTTTACCTGCGTATTTGTCTTTTCTCAACATCTGAGGCTTTGAAGGGAATTCTGACTAAAGTCAGGAGAAACTTTTTTCTTTATTAAAATTATTTTTCCTTTCAACTTTTTCATTCCTCAACCAAATGAATGATGGAGAGGAACCAAAATCAAGTCCATGAAATTAATTAAATCAGTGTGACAGCTCCTGCTTTAAAATGATCAAACAATTTTAATGTCAAATCTAGATAACATTCAGTTTAAAATAATGATTTTATTAATTAGGACAATAAAGGTAAACCAAAGTGCCCCTTGGTGACCAGTTTGAGTAAACAGACCAGTTTGGGAAAACAGATAGCAACATCCCCGTAAAAGTGAACAAGTTCAGCTTTTTATCAAAACTAAAGCTTCCTAATTGAAATTCCTCTCGTTTTTCTGACCTGAAAACTTATAAAATCCACCCGTTCTATCCCTGTGCTCTTATTTCCTGAAAACACATCTGACCAGTAGATAGCCTGTCCTACTGACCTCATGTGCTTCTGTGGTATAATTTATATGTGTGTGCATTTCACTGATGTAATAGCGTCGCTCGCCCCAACCCCTGCTTTCCGTTCCATTCCTCGTCTCCATTTACTCTGTTCTCCCATGTTGCCCCAGGCACCACTGTCACTTCCCATCATCCTTTGTTCTTGCAGTAAAAGTGACGCTACATGGTTGCATGAATTGCTATTCACATTTTTTTTCTGCTTGAACAACAGTTAAGCTATTTTACTAAGCACAGTTTATTAAAGAGTCATAGCTAGCTTTCTCGGATACATGCATAGTCTTTGTCAAGTGCATTGATGTTGAAGCCCTAATAATAAAAAAGCCAAACAAAACCCAACAGCTGCAGATAATCAGTGTTGTCTAACTTAAATACCAACCATATATCCCAGCTGCAATTTCAGGAAAGCAGCAGATAAGTCTGATTAAATACATTTTTATCACTTTCTCATCCAACCAGTTGGCTGTCTGATTATTTCAATACATGATACATATTAATGTTTTTGTTTCTACTATGGTTATTTTTAAGTGATGTGTTTTTGTGCTGTCAAAGCATAAGAGAGGAGGACTTAGCACAAACCCTGTGGTACTCCCATCAGGATAAAGAAACAGTGGGGTTCAAATTGACTGAGTAAAAACTGTCTGTTGAAGCTGCAGTATGTAACTCTTATAAATATATATATGTATTTTTTTATATATATTTCTTAAAACTGTAACTATTTTCTGACAGTACGAAACAAGACAGATAATCTTCCCGTGGTTCTTCTGCCATCTGCAGAAATACAACACCTGGTCAGAAACAACCAATTAGAGCCATGAGGAGGATCTTAGCACTGTCAATCATTCTCATGTACATGCTGCTCTATTTTTATTAAATGTGATTCAGTGTTTGGATATTGTTTGACTGAGGATTGTAGTTTAAAATGCAAAACCGTGTTGATCAAAAAGCCCTCTGAGCCGGGCTGTTCTAAAAATGATGACTTCATGATTATGTCGACAACGTAAAGTCAGAATGGATGGATGAAAGCTCTTTGTATCCAGAGCTTTTTTGTCACAAGTATAAATCCTGTGGATTTGAACTATAATGTTTTTGTTTGTGCAGAAGTTGGCTGTCAGAAATCTCCAAAGGCTTTTCAGTGACTTGCTTCATTCATCATTTCTTTTCAACTTTATGTAAAAAATGTTATTCCTAAATTGTTGAACTGTTGACCCACAAACAGGTGGTTGAACATCTTTTCAACTTTTATTGCAAAGGGCTTTAACTCTGGAGATTTTTTAAAATAGTATTTCTGAGCTTTTCATCACTCCATCTGTAGCTTTAATGCTTTGCTCTTTCACTATCATGTATATAAAAAAATGTTTAAATTGCCAATATAAACTTGTGATTAGCATTTGTAAATGTTTTACTTCAACCAGTGTCACACTTAGTACTGTTGAACATGTAGATATCTTCTTCGGACACATGCAATCCAGAGGAATATATTCTTATTATTTTGTGCCACCAATAGTCAGTAGAAGAAATGGCAAATCTGACTTCAAGCTAGTTTTGAGTTTATGTGCATCCAAAGTTTGTTCACAGAGCTGGCCGCGTACAATAAAATCTTTTTGCAGGAACATGCTTGTGTATCAGTGTCAGTATAAGTGTGGCGGTAGAACATCCACGGTTTTTCAGAAAGTCCAGTGATCTTCTAGATATGAGGTGATGGTGCTCACTGCCACGTTACCCTGAAACACTGCATGTCTGATTCCTTCTGAGTTCTGCAGCAGTAAAGAAGATTAAAACTGCAGGCTGATTAATTCCCCAAAATGTAAATGATTGGCAGAAACTGGTCCAATTAGCCCACACAGTGCTAAAACCACCAAAGTTCGGTAAGAAATAAAATATTTCACACTAGATTACTTGACACTTGAACTGAAGTTAGTTCGAGGAATCCCACTTTACACGTTGGATTTAGGTTCAGTTTAATTTTTGTGGTAGTGACGCTGATTTCCTTCTGACCACATTGTTTTTATCAACCGTTCAGACAATGTCCCGATATTTTTGAAAATTAGTTTTAACGCGTGTGTGTGTGTAATCTGTACTCTGCTGTATGTGTGTGTGATCATTAGGTTTGTCCACTTCAAGTATTAATGAAAGCTTCGCTGTATCCCTCAAAAAAAAAGGAAAAAAGAAAGGAGTAACATTGATACACTAGCAGAGCTCCCCACTCATGTGTCCTCAGCCATTATCACTCCCATAAAGACTTGCTTATATAATACGTCCAGCCATTAATGGAAAATAACACTCGGCTCCAACAAAAGACAGAAATGCAATTACAGTCCTGAATAGCGGTGCTGCTCCTTATTCTTACCCAGAGAGGAGAGCGAGAGCGAGTCAGGCAGAGCTACCAGGAAGGACAGAAAGCAGGAGAAGGAGTGAGAGACCTGACTGTCATTTAGAGAAAGAGAAAATTGTGGAAGAGTGGAGGGAGTCTTAGTATTAAGAATAAAGAAGGGATGAAAGGTTATAGTGTGGAAAGGGTCATTATTAGCTCTTTTGTTGTTCCATAATTCACAATAATCTGTGGTTGATATGTCTTGTGTATCTCTCTCCTTTTTTTTAACTCGCTGGACTTTGGGGCAGTAGTTCAGCGAGTTTACTCCGTCCCATTTGCTCAGCATTATCCTTACACCAACCCTATTCCTTGGGACTTAATTTAAAGTGATAAAGGGTAACAGTGCTTCTTTCCTACCTTTTTTACATTCATCCCTTCCTTCCTGATGTTTGAAATACATATAAAGAAATTGTATGTTATCTGTCATAGATGTCCCATCTTTAGTTTTGTTCCCAATAATGAAGGAAGTGATTTAAAATGAGGCATTAAGGTGTTTCCTCTGAATTGACACTTCAGCCTGTAACATGTTTCAAAGCAGTAACTGTATGTGGGAAAAAAAAATCACAGAAAAAGTTGTCGTCCAGCTTTGTAGGCTCTTTAATTTGAACGTCATGAAATGTCATAAACAGATGTCAACAATATACATGCTGTTTTTTTGTTTTTTTTTTTTTTTTTTAAAAAAAGATCTGTAATGTTAAATGTAGCTTGTTGGAAAACAAACATGACTGGTTTTCATTATGACAGAAATATGTAGATATTTTGAACATTAAATGGTTGTCAGATATTAGGAGTGTTTCTAGAACTACATTACTGTGGCGTCAAACTAGATGTACTCAAAATATTCTTGAGTTAAATATGAAACTGTATTTGTTTTCTTTTCGGTTATAATAGCATGATATGTTGGGAGATTTCAAACATACAACACAATCAGCGAGTTTACTCCGTCCCATATATACACAATACAAAGAACTTTGTGCCTCTAAAATTATTTAGAAAACACAAACATTTTCTGAGTGTATTTATAAACGTAACGCCCATCAGTTTGTAGAAAGTCCTGTTCCTTTTTGGGATGTCCTTCCTCTGGTACTTGTTAGTAAAATGAGAGTTAGAGCCTAATTACTTTCTAGGTTGAAACCTGCGTTCACATCTTTCAAAGAAAAGAGAGAGATTTCTATATTGCTGAATTATGTCTCCTATTTGAACTGATCATACAGATTAAAAAAGATCTACCTGATGAAACACAGTTAAAGTAATGTTCCTCCATGTCACCCATATCTTTTCCACCAGATATTTTGAGAAATGTGTTGTTTTTCTTGAGCTGAGTGAACATATCCAGCGAGGGTCCAGGTTCTTGCAGCAGGCACGGTGTCAGGAGAGGTTGTCGTCACATTTGTCAGATTCCTGTAACGTGCCAAACGTGCTGAGGGCAAAGACACACGCAGGGACGTGTGTGTGTGTGTGTGTGGGGGTGAGTGCACCCATGAGTGCGTCTATGACGTTCATGTTTATGCATCGCAGCATACGTGTGTGTGTGAGAGAGTAAATACACTTGCAGCAAAAACAGAGGCACACATTGTTAATGCTTGCAAAAGAGACAGATTACTAAAACATTGTCACTGAGTGTGCAGGTGTATGTGAAGCTTTGACAGAGAAATTTGCACAGTCCTCTTGTGTGTCCTCTGACCCTCAAGTCTTTTTCTTTTTTTCTTATTTTTTCTGAATACTTATTATGTAGAACAACTGTTTGCATGGCTGCATTATGAATCATCTCTGTGTCGCAAATCACCCCCTAAATACATCTAACCTTCACGGTTCAGCTTCTGGGTGAGCTCATGTGTTAGTCAGCGTGCAAATGTGGGCTCAGCAGAGGGGGAAGCTCCTTCTGCAGCAGCACAACAAATGGATGCAGATCATCTAAAACTTTCCAAAAATATTTTATCAGTGTCTTTAAAAATCATGTACTACACTCGAGGTGGGAGAAATTGTGAAAAAGTAACTAATTTGATGTTAAAATCGAGGAAGCGTGAACAGATTATTTCCCTGCAAATAATTGTCATTTCTCTCCTCGGACCAGTTGTCCTCGAATTTCCCTTTTCCTCGTTGGGAAGACGAAACGGTGGCGATTAAAAATGTAAGCTCCCCGGTTTTTGTGAATAATTTATCAGTGAGTGGCATATGTTAAATATGTGTTGAAAGCATACATTAGATTTGTTTTGTATACAAATGAGCTCCAGGCATCCACCCTTAGGGGGGGGAGATTGTAGCCTGAGAGATTTGGCATAGACTGATGGTGTATTATTTAGATGTGCAAAGATTTCCAGTTCAGTTGCTGCTGTTGCTTTCGGGCCTGATTAGACCACAGGTTGTACCGATGGATGAGTGGAAGCGGAGATATTCAGGCACACAGACATACATCAAAGTAGATAGAATATAGCGAAACAAAAAAGTTACTATGCTGTCGAGAAAAATCCAGAAAAAAAACGGAAAGCAAAAAATATTTAGATTTTCACATTTTATTTCCTGTCCCTTTGTCTACACAATAAATAGCTAAATTTATGTAAATGTGGAAAAAAAAAAAGTTTGTTGTTTTTATATGAGACATATAGTCACCGTAATGCTTTTGCGAAATTTGTTGAAAATACTTGAGATCATTTATTTTTCTTTTCTTATAAATACAAAGCAATATTTGTTATTTGCAGAACAAATCTGATCAGTAAAAGCTTTCTAAACATTTTCATGTGGCTTTTCACATTTTGTCACACTACAAATGCAAATTTCAGTGTGTTAAATGTGGATTTCATGTAATAGACCAAAATAAAATAGAACATAATATAGAAACAGAAGAAAAATCATAATTGGATTTTACTTTTAAAAAACAACAACAAAACATTTGAACAAAATGGGACCTGCAGTTTTCCACCTCATTTACCATTTTGCATGTAAACCAGAAAGTTAATTTTGGTCTCATCTGACTACACTTGAGTCTTTCAGACCTCCTCGTTCCACAAACGTATTTTGTCCCGTGTGTCACTCTGACCACAAAACTTCCTTTGACACGACGGCTTTCCTCTGAACTAATACTGGTGTGAATCTCTGCAGCTCCTCCACAGCCACCATGAGCCTCTGGGCTGTTTCCCTGAATGATGCGTCCTTTGTCATTTCAGGTGGACGGACATTGGTAGTTTTAGTTATTTCAATTTTAGGTAATAAAGCTCTGCGAATGAGAGCTTTAGCCTAACCTTGCACTAAACTTCTCCACATCTTTCTCTTTGACCTGTTTGCTCTTTTCAATGGCCTTCATGTCGGTGTTTGTTCATCAATGTTCTCTAACAAAAGTCTGAGGATCTTCACAGAATAGCTGGGTTCAAAATAAGATTAAAATACACACAGGTAGACGATATTCAGTATTTGTTCTGTTAGCAGACTTCTCAAGGCTACCAGAGACATCAGGTTTTATTTCTGGGCATAAACATAAACAGGCTTGAGTTCAAATCTAGATCACTTTTTTCTAAGTTTTTATTCATGACTTCCATTTTAAAACTGCATATTTTCCACCTGACAATTTTGTGCTATGAAAATGAATTTGTTTGTCTATTACTTTCTGCTCGATGCTTATTGTTCTATGACAAAACCGTCTCTGCTTTAGGTCATTTCATCTTGATTCTCTGACAGATTATCTCTCGTTGTGGCTTTATGTCCGTTTCTCACAATAATCAGCGTTTTACCTAAGGTCAACCTGAGGTCACCGCTATACTGCTGAGATTAATCTGAGAAGTTAATCTCCTCTCGTGCAGTTTGTAAGTTATACAAAAATAACTGAGGGACAGTTAAAATCAGGAACAATATAATTAGTACCTCTGAAAATAATTAATATAACCTGTAAGTGAGTGTTTATGGATGAATAAGGATTTTTATGTGACCCTTCCTAAAAATTCAGTGCTGGGTTGACTTTAAGCAGAAAGTCCTTCCTCACTGTTTTTCAAAACTAGATAGATGGCACATAACTGAATGTCGGTATAAAGGATAATCTGAGCAAAACAAAAACTTATTGTTTTAGTTTATTTGTACCAAATGATCAGAACTGATCTAAGACATTAATGCTGTTAACATAATGATAAGCGAGGTCTGAAGATTTAGTGTACAGCTGAAGGCGATGAGGAAAATCTGGGAAACAGAAATAAGAACGGTGTGTGTTAGGAAGAAGATGTGAATAGTTACTGTGTGTGTGTTGAGGTGGGGGGGTTGAAGTGTCTCACACTAACACATATCATGATCATCATGTTGGCAGGATCTGAAAGATTAGACACATCAATAGTTTATGAATCTCCACAGAATTGTGCTCAATTCCCCCCTTCTATAAATTACTAAATAAGGGCATTTACATCACAGCAACACTGCAAACTTTTTCCTCTTTTCTTCTCAGCTTCTTTTCATCTGTTTTTTTTCAAGCTAAAACTTGGACACAGTCCATTTGACCCTCGCGAACTCAAAAATCTAAGAGAGATCAATCAGGAAAGCGCTCCAAAGTCTTTATTTCTGAGATTCAGAGAAGATACAGAAAGAGAGAGAGAGAGAGAATAAGGGGAGGAATAAAGGGAAAAGAAGATGTGGTAAAGACGTGAGCACCTTAAAGACAGACATAATTAATAGATGCGGCCCGCCGATACACATGAATTATGCAACTTTTATATTCAAGGAAATTACAAACACAACCCATTGGGAGGGAATGGAGAGGAATCATTATCCGCAGACTTGAACCTTTGTAAAATGCACCAAATTTTTAATAATTAATCCGCATAAACAAATAACACATGAATAAAGAACACAATGAGAAGCCACCCAAGCCACGGGAGTTGGGCGAACTTCCTCTGTAACTTTCCTCATGTGTGGAGAGGAGGAGAGCGCAGAGACGAGTCAGCGAGGAGGATTAGGGAAAGGGAAACCGATTATACCAGATAATGGAGGAATATAATTGGTTAGAGCACCTTGCTAAATTAATTCCTACATTTTTTTTTTTTTGCTCAGATTGTCACGTTTTCACATTTAAATCAAGCTTATACGGAGCGCATGAGGGGCTTTTAGCAACGAGATAGCGGTATGCTGACCACAACCATGTTTTGTTGTTCTGTAGAAAAGTTTAGAGTTTCAAAAAGCTGCAAATGAGCACAGCAGTCAGACACTTTCCAGGATGAAGATTAATTGCCTGTCTTGGTGTGCCGTGTCACTGTAAGTAAATTAAAGCACTGCTGCTAACTTTAAGCCTGGCAGGCACAGCGGCAGCCTTTAGACTTTCAAACAACATGCCTCTCTACGCACAAAGAAAATAAGGTTGTACCCATCTTACGATGTTTGCAACTCTGGAAGAAGACATTAAAAAACCAAAAGAAATTATTCCACAACCCTGACATTCCAGGACACAGTCTCTTACTTTAAAACAAAAAAAAAAAAACGAGTGAAAGAAAAACTATTAAACATTAATAGAGAGTTAAAAGAAAGCAACCTACAGCTGTGATAATGCCCATTTGCAGATCTAAAGTTAAAATCTGCCGTGGGGAAATTTGAACCCACAGCAGATTTTTTGTGCCACAATATGAACCTGGAAAAAGCATACAACCTTTTCATGATTTTTTTATTTATTCTTTTTTTATAAAATTAATTGTAGCTTATTTAATGGTGCCCCTAACCTAATTAATAAGCCATGACTTTCTGTGTCTTTGTGGTACAAATAACATGAAACAGAGACCCGTTTCTCCTGACTGCTAGAATAAATGAGGATTAATTATATAATGTATCAATTGTTGACTGTGTCCTCTATGACTCTGTATTTTTATGATGTAAACTGACTTGTTGATAAAATGTGCTATTCAAATAAGCTTGAGTGATTGATATAAAAATATTCACTCCCTTGAATGCTTTACATTTTGAATTACTTTTTCAAATCACTATCAATAAAATAATGTTTTTTGACAAAATAAATGACAAAAAACCCCTTTAATTTCTTATTTAAAATGTATTTCTACAACATGATGATCTACAATCACTTAATTCAATCATTCAGTTATTATTCAATAATCTGGTCCAATCAGTCAAAATGGTTAGTTGTTGGGTCTTTCAACAGGACACTGACCCAAAATATTAGGGCAAGTAAACAGAGAAATGGTTCACTAAATACAAAATTACCTTTTTTATGATGAACACAGATCTAAACTTCTGAAAACCTGTGGGTGAGTAGAAGGGGGCAAAGCCAAAACCCAAACAGGATTTTTCTCTCTCTTCTGCTCTTACGTTATAAATGTCATAGAAACAATTGGAGAAGTGTTTTATTTAGAAAGGTTGCACTGGCAGCAAGGGCCTCAATTATTTCTTAACATACAATCTTTTCCTCCCTGAATAAATGCAAACGAAACACTCATTTTTCAAAGAAGAAAAATTCACAGTGAGGTTATGCAACAACTAAAAAGTGGAATTTATTTTAAGGCTTTTTGCACATGTTTGCAAAAAGGGTCTTTAAAGCTGATCAACAGTGGAGACTATTCAGTCTTGCTGCAGTAAAAGCATGGTGCAATCTGAAAGTATACATACAGACATCAATAAACAACAACCAAAACAATATTTGGATGTTCCTGAGAGGAGGACAGTGGATCTGTCAGAGTGGGTTATGGTGAGCAGAGACGAGGTCAGGAGGACACCCTGAAGTGACCGCACAGGGATGTCCTGCAGGGGCTCAGTCTGACTGGAAATGAGCAACACACACACACACACACACACACCCACACACTCAAATACAGAGTCACCTTCAACCCGGAGCAGCATATGTGTTTCACACTAAACATATCCGTCTGAAATGCTCACGCCACACAGTTCAAACACAGACCCGAAAAATCACAGCTGTCGGTTTTTCTTCCCTGTTTCAATCGACTCTTTTATAATTTTGTTTTAAAACAAGCTCAATTGGAGTACATAATTTTATCTGTACAAAAATAAGACAAAGAACATATTACAAACATACTGAGAAAGAGACTTTATTAGTATGGCAACATAGCAACGTGAAACCCAGATGTGGTCTTTTTATTTTGGTGAAACCTGCTCTGTTTGGGGAATGCAAGTAAAGTTTTAGTACTGCATGTAATCAGATCAGTAAATCTTTGTTGGAAAAAAAATAACTCTAGCCTTCATGCCATTCTGCATGGTATTGATTTAAAGACTCACAGGGCAGAAAAATAAAACCAGTGTAACCACCCACTCTCACTGGCCACATTATGTTCAACTGCTTGTTAAAACAAATAGCAAATCATATGGTGGCACCAATTTGCCTTAAAGCATTTAGACATGGTGACTATGACTTCCTGCAGTTCAAACGGATTATCAGAGTGGATTTTGGTCCCAGACACACTGGCTTCAGAATTTCAGAAGCTGCTGATATTCTGGGATTTTCAAACGCAACCATCTGTCAGGTTGATACAGAAGTCCAAAAGGGTGAAAAAAAAATCCAGCAAGCAGCTGATGTGTGGACAAAAAGGCTTTGTTTGTGTCAGATGTCAGATGGAAATGGGCAGATTGGTTTAAAAAAATCAAATAAATACTTGTAAATGAATCAGTGAATCTTGATTTCACAATTGAGTTTGTACATTTTTGAGATTGGCTTTGGTGCGGTTCACTACTGGTGTGAATACAGATCAGAATCGATCCAAACCAAGTACATGAAATATACATCTTTTTGGACTTAATGAGCTACCGCTGTATGCACTGATAATACTAAAATCGCACCTTTCTGCTTAGCGATGCTGTGGGTCATGGAATCACGTCTCATAGCACACTATTATATAGCATTGTGAGACCAGAGTTATATAAGCTGCTCTTGACATTCAAAATGGTACTGCAGTCGTAAAAACAGCAAAAATACAGAAAGAAAAACTCCCAAAGTTTGATTTTGTGGGTCTGTGATCTCTCCCGCCCCCATCACTTCTGTCCAATGGGAGAGTTGATTGTCACATTTACGGCTTTGCTCACAAATTACTGTCCGCTTGCAAAAAAGCACAATGTGAAAGCAAAATGCGGCAAACAAAAAAGATAAAGTTCGCTTTTGGTTCAGATCAAACAAATGGACCAGAGATGAGAAAAGGCCCTGAAAGTTACTTTTGAAGTCAGAACGGCGTCCAACCTGTGTCAGGTGAAATATTGTGTGTATTTCGCACACAGAAAATATATTTTTGAGCTATTTTTTAAAAAAATATATACATACCATACCATATCAACTTTATTTATAAAGCACTTCATACACCATGAGGACCGAGGTGCTATAACACAGTCACAGAAAGACAGCACAATACAGTACAGACAAGAGAAAAACACAAATTACATATGCATTCACAGACAGAAACAAGGCAAAAGGAAAAAACATCTCAAGAAACATTAGCTTTGTTTTTGTTCAGATGAATGAAACAAAAATACATAAGTCTTCATAGTTTCCTTTTATTTTAGTTGAATGTGGATCACAAATTCTTTCCATTTTTCCAGGATTTCAGTTTTGACTAAACTTCTCAGTTCCTCGTCTCCTCCCATTCTTTTAAATTATTTCTTCTTAAAAGTGCAAAAAAATTTTGCTTTTTGGCCTTTTCTTTGTCCTTGCTCCTCTTCCTTTTCCCTCACCAGAGCGCAGCCAGCGTTTAGTCAGCATGGCAAAGCAGCAGCAACAGCAGCTACTCCAGCTTTTTTTTTTTTTTTTTTTGTCTCCGTGGAGAACAAGGGTTGTGTGGTTCCTAATTGCTGTGTGCCAAAGAGACTCCAGGAACCAATCAAAGTGGCCAATCTCTAAAGACGAGCCAAAACTAATTTGTTAGCAATACACCTCTCTCTTTTTTTTCCTCCTTCCTTTCGTGCCCCCTCTTCTCCTGATGACAGCGGAGGGTTCATTTTTGTGCCACAGTGGTCATGACCTCTCCATCTCCTCCCCTCTCCTGCTCTGTAGCTTCTCTGGGAGTTCATCTCCGATGCCGCTTCCATTGTGACCCAGCTCTGAAAGGATACCACGATGAGCTCAGTGATAAGGCTGGCAGAGGGGGAAAAAAACTCTCTCTGTCTCTCTCTGCTTATTAAAATCTCTCTGTGCCCCTACAATATGAGAGTTTGCGTGCCAGTGCGTGAGTGTGTGTGTGTGTGTGTGTGCTCGGGACACACCTCAGGGAGCGTGAGAGCAGAGCAGCCAGGCTCAGAGAGAACACACGCGTTAGCTTTGGGTTTCATTTCTGGCTTGTTCAGTAGGGAACCTGGCGGCCTGCTGAGAGCCCGAGAGTAACTGTGTGTATTGCTGATCACATGTCGGGGTGTGTGTGTGTGTGAGAAAGGGAGAGAGAGAGAGAGAGAGTGTGTGCTCTGTCCTGTTACACACCCTGTACCTTTTGCTTTGTCACCTTCTCCGAGCTCACAGCTTTGCTCTCTCAGAGGAGCGACGGCTTCAAAAGACAACTTTAAAACCTGTCTGTTTCACACAGTCAACAAAAGCATCGCTCAGACAAAACACACACATGCAGGCACGTTGCTTACTCTGAGAACACACCTAGCATAGTACCTCTGCAGGACACAAAGCCTGCCGAGAATAAAGAAACAATCACTCTTTTATTTCGCAGCTATACTGACATTTACGGCTGCCAAAGCGCCAAGCAGCTTCCTTGAGGCAGAGAGGAAACGAGAAAGAGAAGTAAAAGACTTCTTTAAGACCCTGCTCTTATAAAGTGGGGTGGGTTGTACACTCCGATAAAAGGTAAAGAAGCCGAGTACATCATCGCTCATGAGCGCGCTGCAGACGGAGCTTGTTTTTCAGACCATGTCTTTGATAGCTGCTTTAGCTCAAAGTGAGGAAGCCATGCAAAAACCACAGCTGCAGGTCTGAGTGATGCAAGCCCAAAGCAACTCTCCCCCCACCCAAAACCCCTAAAATAAGCAGGTCACAGTTAACACACAGGCTGCAGCTCTCACAGGTGATGTGTGGGACGGCCCCACTCATTACACAGGAGAGGACTAACCAGCTGGAACACTGAGGCTTTTCCAGCCTGCGTGTGAAACTCAAGTCACATTTTCTTTAACTTTAAATAAATCAAGAATGTATTTCGCTGATGGTGCTCAGACAATTAAAAACTGAGACTGTTTTTAGCACCCAAATGAGCAGTTTGTCGCTGTGCTGGCTCATTTGTGGTTTCGAACAAAATCCCAACGGCTTGGAAAAAGCATTCAGACATCGTGTACTTTTAACACCTTGTGTCTCATTAAAGACACTAACATCGCTGTATTTTGTAGGAATTTCTATGTTGTAACACAAACGAAAAAATCGTGAAGTGGAAAGAAAACATGGATTTTACGACGTTCTATGAATACGAATCTTTTTTTCAGACTGTTTTTTCTTCTAGTACCCTAAATAAATTCAGTCCAGCCACTTAAGGACAAAGTTATGAAGAAGTTTAAAACAATATCCAAACCTCTGAGTTTCTCAGAGCCTCACAGTCCTTCATTGGGAAATTGAAAGAGTATGGCACAATGGCAAACTTACAAAAGCATGGCGCTGTAAGCTGACAGGCTGGTCAAGCAGACCACTGCTCAGAGAAGCAGCCTTTATGACAAAACAGTTACTTATAACACACATGCATCAACAACAACAAACCTTGATCGCCTTCAGCTGGTTCAAAACTCTGCAGCAAGACTCTTCACTGGAACAAACCGAAGGTGTTTTTGGAAACCTAATCATTTAAAAGTCAAATCCTGCTTTTTTAGTATCCTACATGGTGAAGCGCCTTCATACTCCAACTCGAACCTCAGGTCCTCCAGTCACAATCTGCTCGTAGTCACAAGGATCTAATATAAAACTGGAGATAAAGGTTCCTTCCAGACTGTTTCACCTTTACTGTGGGACAATCTGCTTTGTTTTTACGTTGTGTTGAGAGTTTGGGCTCATTTAAGAAGCAGCTGAAGACATTTTTTCCAAATGTGTTATTCGTTAAGATAGTTTAAACCATTTGATTTAACTTTCTTTCTTTTTTTTTTGCTCTAGTGGCCTTTATTTGATAGTTAATTGACAGGAATGTGGGCAATGAGAGAGGGGGAAGACATGCGGCAAAGGTCGCCAGGCCGGGAATCGAACCTGCGACAGGCAGGTAGAGGACTGAGGCCTCCATATGTGGGTTGTGCTTAACCCCTGCGCCACCACAGCACACCTTGATTTTACTTTTTAATCATCTTAGTTTACCCTTTTTATGTTTATTGTTTTTTGCTTTGTAAAATTTACCTCTTGAAAAAGAAAGCGATTGTTGAATAAAGACCTTATGTTGGAAGCCGCAGCAGATAAGCAGGAAATAGCGCTCGGATGCAAAGGGTTTTATGAAATAGACAAAAACTAAAACTCTCATCCCGACCGTGAACCGTGGTGGTGGCAGCATCATGCTGTGGGCATGTCTTTCTGCCAGCTGATAGGAAGATGGATGCTGCTGTAATACGAATGTTCCTCATTATAAAAACTTGGACTAAATTAGGCATTTCTATGAAATTTGCTTGACAAATCATAATCTTTATATTGATTATAACATATAATCAATATAAAACAATGAACCCCTATCAGATTTGGTATCTTCTGCTCTTTTGGTCTTTAGGATTTTTAAACCAGTTCATCAAAAATGTGTTCCAGTATGATTTTTGCTGTATCGTTGAAATAATTAACATCAATTGAAATTATTGGTAACATCCTTGTGTTTGGCTTAATCCCAAAAATTCAAACAAAGCAAGAATGTAAGATTACTTGTCCAGAGATTCATGGAGACAATAATGATTTTTACCTCTCTACTTTCTTTTTTTTAATTTTGATAAGGATTTAAAAGCCTGATTGGACCATGACAGAATAAGGAAAGAAGTAAGATAAACTGTCTGTTAAAGGAGCCCACTGAAATACCCTATCTATTTTAATTTATCGTCACCTTGGGAGAACAATGTTTCGTTTTTTTGTGTGTGGACTAATTGGATTTTGAGCCTGTATATTGAAAAAAAAAAAAAAGTCTAATTAGATATTCATCTGAAGGGGAGGCGCAGGGAAATCGTTCACTAAAGATCACTTTCTCTAACAAAAGGTAGCATTCCTCCCCACTCATCAGTCCGTCTCTTTCTCCTGTGTAAATCGGGCATTTCATGTCTCCCCTCCTCCCTCGTTGACTCCCCATTCTTCATTTCATGTCAGCTTCATTTCCCCCTTGCCCAGCTAAACTCATTGGTCTAAGAGAGAATGCAACCCTCGGAGAGACACGCTGCTTTTCCGCATGTCATTGTTGTTTGTTCGTCTCTGTCTGACCCCTGAAGCGAGATCTGCTTTGTTTTCGCCCTCAGTGGTCAAGGGGTCCCCCGCAGGGGTCATCACAGGTCAGGAACGACCTCAGTTAGTGCGTTGGCCCAATTGTTTGGATTAAAATTGCGTCGCTGAGAGAACGGAAACACTTACACATCCGTTAGAAAAGAAAAAAAAAGATTGATTTGGTGGAGAAAAAAATCTCAATCTGATTTCAGTGTGGATGGAAACTGGACAATTTGGACGTGGTGTTTAGAGCTCTTCTGATGAAAAGTCTTGCCAGCTGTTGCTTTGACAATGTAACACGGAAATGAGCAAAACATTATGATGTTCTGTTTTTATAGGATAGATTTTTAACCCCTCTTGTATATTTAGACGACAACTTTTCCATAACTCGATCATTTCTATTTTCCTACAGGAGACTAAGACGTCGGTTTCCTAAGAAAGAGTGGATAACAAAATATGAAGTACCATGCAAAAGTATTCACTCCCATTGAACTTTTTCAATTTCGGCCACATCACATCTATGAGTGTCACAAAACCTGGAATTTTATGTGATGGTCAATGCAATAAATACACAAGTATATCTTTTTGCTGAAAATCATTTTCTCTTTATGAATCTATCAGCTTTGCACAACTAAAAAGAAATATGTCAGGCACAGTCAGATTAGGCAGAGAGAAACTGTGAACATAAATTTTAAAGTCTTGCAGCGGATTACCTGACTGAATTTGGTTCTGGACTTTGACTGGGCCATTCAAATATTCCTTGATCTGAACTGTTCCTCTGAATCTCTGTCTCAATCCTTTGAAACTTCTCAGACGTTCTTTGAACATTCACTTCATATTTAGCTTCATTAACTTTCCTATCATTTTAATTCCAGAAACTCTTTGATTTTTATCTCCCAGCACCTCTCTGAACCACCGGGACACTTGCCTCTAATCGTAGATGTGTTTGCCCTCGGCCTGTAAAGCTAGTATCGCCTGCTTCATATATACAAACGGCGGCATGCCCCGTACTAACAGCCTGTTGAGCAATGAGAAGTATGTGTCCGCAGCCTCTCACCCTCTCTGCCCTACAGAATAGCTGTTTAAATGAGATTAGTCCTGACAAGTGAACTTCAGCTTGTAATAAAACCCCCTTTTTATCCGCAAAGCAAACATTAGAGCCGCCCCCTGAATGAATACCTAACTCCTGAATTACCATAACAATAGCTCAGCTGAGTACACTCAACGCTTAAACTAACAGTGCAGAACACACACTCTAAAACACACGCACACGCATTCGTGCACACGCATACATGCGCAGCGGCCGCACTAATGAGTGGTTTCACTGTTTGAGTTCAGCGCCTTGTTACGGGGTGGAGGCCGCAGTCGAAGCGTCGCTGTGACGATGAGCAACAGGAATGCCGAGAAGCAGACAATATTGTTCTGGAGCGTCCATCCAAACTCCCACCGCCCTGAAAGCCCCTGAAATGTGTCACAAACCGGCTCAGAGACGACATCGGCACGTCCGTGGTTCTCGTGTTCTGAGAACATTGTTGCTTCTTGAATCGTTTTGTTTTTTGGGGGGTGGTTTTTTTCCCCAGCTGTATCTCTTTCATCACGTCCACACCTTCTTCCTTCATCCTGGCTGAAAACACTCTAAATCGGACTCCGTTTCGACTCCACCCAGAACCTCCTGCCCCCTTGGACACACCGAGGGATCCCCGGACCTTCTAACGCTCTATTACACCCGAACACCCCTTTTGTCTTCCACCATCACTCCTCACAGTGACCTTCCCCCCCACACCCTCACCCCCTACAGGACCTCAGGAAGGGGCTGTCCAGCGCTGCAGAAGGGTGCAGAGTGCAGGCCGTTGGTTCCCAGGACCACTGTGCACTTGTCATGTAAATGAAGAAGTCACAACCAATTAGAGTAATTGCAGCGCATCGTGCTGTCTTCGCCACGGCTACTGAGCCGAGGAGGGGCATGGGAGAGCGAGAGGTGGAGCGGGGAGGTGAGGGGGCGGAGAAAAGCCCAAAGTATGATGAGGGCAAGACAAGCGGGGGAGATATCAAAACTAATCTAAATGCATCACATAATGCTATTTTCATTTCTTTTTTGAGTATTGTTGAATTAAAAGTCTCAGGGTGATTTCTTACATGTAGAAAAATGTTATTGTTATCACAGCAATGAGTCTCCTCAGCACAAAATGCAGTATTCAGATCAGACACAATCTTAAAACATTTCTTGCAGGTTCACGTGTCAATATTCCAACCCTAAAAATATGAGGGAAACACTGACCATCTTTTCTGAAAATGAACTTTTTTGTTGTTTTTGCTTGTCAAGCACACTTCCTTGATGTGGTTGCAAGATTGTTTGTTCATTTTCTGAGCAGCATGAATAATTCATTTGCTACAGTTTAAAAACAAAAAAACAAAAGGAAAAATCCCGGCTTGTACTTGCAGTCTAATTTCTTAAGCGCATTACGGCAGAAACTACAAATCTGGAGAATAATTGCTGGAATATTTGTGCCTTTTACAAAGGAAGAATGCAATAGTTTGTTAGGAAGAGCACTAAGTTTCTGCATTCAAGTGCATTCAGTTGTGTGTGTGTGTGTGTGTGTGTGTGTGTCAGTGGAGGAAAAAGAAAGGAGTGGGTGTTTCACAGCAGGTGGTAGGGGCTAATGGAACCCCTCTGGCCTATCAGGAGTAAGGCTTGGTGGTGCGAGAGAGTGTTTTTGTGCACTATGATGGTAGCTGTGTGCCTTTGCAGACAGTGAGAAAGCAGAATTGTGACAAATGAAAATTTGCAAAGATAAGACAAGAAAAGAAAAATATGATTTCTTCTACGTACAGACCAGTCTTTGTTTCATAGGTTTTGTCCTCTTTATTATAAAACTCAGCCAAAATATTAAAACCTGTAATGAATTCGTACGACACAAAACTACAAAGAAATATAATCCTCAGCCTCATTATGGACAGGTCCAGTTTATAGCCACTTATACAGAATCCAGTTTTAAATTACAATCATATAATTGTAAGTATAATTATATTGCATTTTCATTTATATTCTGGATCCACATTCAGAGAAATAAAACTCAAACTTAAATTTCACGAGTGAGCATGAGAAAAACAAAAAAGTTTCAGGCAGACCTGCAGCTTCTGACCCCGAGTGCTCTCTCAACATGATTCTTTTCTTTTAGTCCAGCCGTCTTAGTGGCAATTCTCCACTGAGTTTTGCCGTCTAGCCACAGGCAGAAACTACTAAAGTTAAAGGCTGTTAATCTAAACATCTTACTTTGTAGACATCCAAAGGTTGTCCTTCAAAAATAGGGGGCAAAAACATATGTGAGAGAGAATTGAGATATAAACAAAACTGGTGAATAGGGGCAGCGGGGGGAAAGAGATGGGCTTGGACAGAGAGGCAGCGTTTGGCCCTGCGGCGTCAGTGTCCACCTCTGTGGTCAGTCAGCATGTAATTTAATGCCTCTCATCCATCTATCCTTCCATCAGGCCTTTCTGGCTGACCACAAACAGTCAGGGCCTGAGGCGGCCGGCGCACCCAACCACACACAGCGAGGGTAATACAGTCAGGGAGGTAGTTTTGAGTGTGAATAAAAGCTATGCTTGTATTGTGCCGTAGAATCCACGGAGGTCTAGACAGCTCCGGTAAGGATACGGTATCTTTAGGTCCCTCCCCCCTTCCACTCACTGCACGACACACTTTTACTATGAGTGCATGAAACGCTTGTAAACAGCACAGCGGCGGCAGGCATGAGCGGTTTTGGCTCTGCACTCATGACTCCAAGTTTCTGCTAATCTCTTCTCCTTAAGAAGCGTGTTTCCTTCCTTACGTTGCTTCAATTTAAGAGAAAATGCTGATGACAGCTGCGATTAGCAATGTGCCGAAAATGAGTCAATTACAAGATTATCGCCAAATACACTGCAAAACATTTGTTTCTAACCGTTTTATTAACTCAGAAAGAGCGAATCAAAGAACTTGGAGCTGGTTGTGACTGAAAATGGTGACAGTTCTTAGTTTTAATGCATTTGATGAAAGGGAAAAGAGTTCAAGTTTTACATTTTTGGATCTAGAGATCACAGATCAGAACAGATCAAGGGATCATTAGTCGATTTAAATCTCTGGCTGATTAATTTGTGCATCTCCAGGTGGTGCTTTATGAAAATGGTCCAGAAATATATTATATTAATGAAACAAAGAATGAGAAGTAATACTAAAATTATTTTCTTAACCTAAGATTTTTTTAATGAAAAAAGAACAAAAAAAAATCAAGAACAGAAAAAATGTTATTTACCCATGATTTCAATTATTCTAACTTACTCACCACAAGAAGAAGGTGGGTTAAAATACTACTATATTTTTGCTTAAATGAAGAAATCATAATTAAACTAATGAATGACGTTTTATTTTATCCACATATTTAATTTTTAATTAGTAAGCAAAAAGCATTTCACTCTTGCTTTGTAAATCTGAGAGTCAATAGGCTTGATCCCATTTAACTGATGTTACGTCACACAAAGTTGGTCAGGTTCAAAACTGAATAACATAATAATAAAAGAAATAGCTGTATTTTTAATACAATTTATATAACCACTTCACGTCAGACATTCATAATATAAAAACATGTATGATTTTATGAAAAATGAATGGGATTTGGTTAGGTTTTTGTATTTTGTTAATGTGAATGTGTTGCAGTTTGGTCAAGCTGGATTCAGGTAATAACTTAAGAGTATTAAGTTACTGCATTTATGGGGTATGAAATGTTTTATGAATGTATGCACATTAAACCTAAATTAAGGAAATTAATGAATACAGAACCATGGGGAAAATAGTTAGCGATTATTTTACTAGCTATCAGAAGTGTGAGGAGCGATGATTTTATTTCGGCTGTGAAATGAAAACATTCCTCAACACAGTCATAGTCTAAGTACGGTAAGTAAATAAGTAAAATTTGATGTCCACAGTCATATCCTCGTCAATACTATTTAATATTCTTATGCTTTTAAAGTCAATTGTTCTTTTAAACATTCTACAATGTAAACAGAATGGCATGATGGGGAGAGAGAGTCAGATGGTGTAAGAAAGTGGAAGGACATTGAAATAAAAAAAAAATAGGAACATTAGTTGAGAAGAGGATGGAGGGCAGGATGAAGGCAGCTGGATTTTTCCCGTGTCTCCCCTTCAAAGTGGTTCAAAGGACAAAAACACATTTGGAGAATGGAAGGGCATGAATAATTACTACAACACTTACAGCTGAAAGTAAACTGTGTTCAAAAAAACCTAAAACATGACAAAATTTGTTTTGTGTCAACTGCATTGAAACACCCACCCATAGTTTCATAGCTTTCAATGCACTTAATTTGTTTACAGTGGCCGAGTCGATACCTGGAGGACTTCGATGATGTATGACTCAATTGGGTCATTTTTAAACCTTGAGGCGAAGCTGCTCTCAGAAGATGAAATAACGAAAAACTTCCCAATTTATCTGAATTCGCCTGATTTGAATTTCTATCAAAACGGACAACGCCAAACATACGTAGGTGAAGCCATGTGTTGTGCTCCTCTGCTCATTACATTTTAATGGTGTGTGAATATTCCCACACAGCACTTCCCAGCCTTGGCTGCGTGAGCACCAGGGGCCTCTCCCCAGCGTAGACTGCGTTTATCTCCCTCCATTTAAAGACTAAAACATTCATGCCGTTCAGGACACACAGGAACGAGAACCTGTGAGAGACGCTTTAATTTTGTGCCCCTCAAAAATATATCAGAAAATTATCCAAAACTCTGTTACCTCATTAGGTTAACAGATATTATAATAATTATATGAATAATGATAATACACTAATAATATGCAAGCTTTAAATTCAGGTTTTGTGCATCTTTCTGTCTAATAAAGAAGATAAAGAGTAAAATTGTCTGATGCCCATCTTTTAGACAGCCTCTGCTTAGCAGCACGTTGGCCTCGCGACAGCCACCGCAACGACTGGGGTGTATATGTTTCTCCTCTTATGAATTATGAACACAGTTAGCTCTTTTGTTTATGAATTATTACTGATCCGCCTGCCTCCACAGGATAGTTGCTGGAACAAATGCATTTACACTGTGAGCAATTGCATTATTGCCCCTTTATTTTTCGTACTTATTTGTTTTATCGAGAGCAAGCTTGTTTGGGGTCGAGCGTGAAACAAAACAACTCATTTCGGGAGCATGTTTTTCATTAGCACGAAACAAATGTTTATTTTACCAGCATTTTGCGGGGATTCATGAATAAATATGGCGTTTGTCTCTGAGGTAAATAAAACAACAATGCGGCGGCTGTACAGAGAAGACGGTGCAGCAGCGGAGATGCGGTTTGGTTCTCTGTGGACTTCTGGTCACGCTGCAGCGAGGAGCACTGGGGGATAAACGGAGAGATCTGACGTATTCTGAAGGTATGATCTACTGTCTAATAGGGATTAGACTCACAGTAAAGAAGGGGATGACAGTAACGGCTTTATAAATACAGTCTGCAGTGAGGACTGCATGTTTTTTGCAGAAGAGGGAGGTCGACTCCAGACGGGGGTGAAAAGAAAAAGCCAAGACAAAAACATGGAAGTCATGAATATGGAGTGTGTGTTCCTTGCGATTTAAATATTCATGACAGAGGCTATTAGTGTGTTATAACGGCATTATCAGTGTCAGCAGCCAAAAAACGGGAAAAAAAAAAACTCTGGCTTGATTGATCTCATCAGGACATCATCAATAATGGATTAGTCCAATCACAGAGCAGGGAGGGAGCGAGCGCTCCCCGAGCCCCCTCCCAACACGCTCAAAACAATTACAACACAATCTGTGATTTAAACCTGCCGGTAAATCAGTCTCACTCACAATGCAAACACATTATCCCACCATGATTCAACCGCTTTGGCTGCTTAGCAAGAAAATATTTAGTAAAATAGTAATTCTTTTCAATGTACTAATTAAGCTTTATTGGCTGAGATAGATTATGTTCTCCAGGCAGGTTGAAATTGGAGTTTCTCTTATTGAACTTCTGCAAATATCCCGGCTAGTCTGACGGATTCCAGGGCGTTCCCGGATCAGACAACAAGCAGAAGAACCGAGGATCTCTGGATGTCGGCGGACCCGCCCTATACCTAAAGAGGAGTCCAGACACCCTATAAAGAAAAGTAACTTCAACTTTTTGACTAAGCTTTTTCTTACTAGCAACAGATGGATGTAGCGCCCAGTGCAGACATGGCCCTGGTGCATTCCTCCTTCTCCATCTTCATCCTGTCATCACTGATGAGGCAGACACCAAAATACTTCTGCTTTAGAAACATCCCCACCAGGAGGAACCAGTCCCATGCCCTCACACTTAAAGGAGCACATTTCCAGCTATAATTAATTTATTATCCACATCATACAATTGTATATCTATGTTGTCTTCAATTTGATCACAAACTAAGTCAGCTACAGGGGATCTTTTAAAACTTATCCTGCATGTGGGTCACTGCTACAACATTTACAAAAATGCTACTTTAATGACCCAGGAAGGTCCCAAAATTTACAGTACGTAATATCATGCAAACTTTTTCCCTAATTCAGCAAATAATCATCAGGCCACTTTGGGGCACTCATAAAGCATCTGAGTTTAATTCCCAGGTTGTTGATGCTTAAATAGGTTAAATATTACGACAGGGTTGTGAAATTGTGACAAGAGTACCATACCCTGTACTGACAAAGCTAAACTCTGTCATTTAACTCCTCTGATCCCAATATACCTAAACCATTCCAATGAAAAAAAAAAAATTAAATATTACACGCATACTTAAATATTTATTAATAAGCTGCAGGACAACCGATACTGATGTGCTGGTGAAAATCCTAAGAGAATTTGCTGAAATAACGAAAAAAAAAAAAAAAAAGTTTGGAGTCAAATACAGGTAAATGTGAGACATTGGGGAGAAAGCTGTAAAGTACTTCAGCCTGGGATGCAAACAAAACAGACCACAGAATGAGTTAATAAATATTCATGTGTTAGAACGACTCAGTCAAAGCCCAGATCTGAGTACAACAGACAATTTGTGGCAACACTTGAAAAACCTCTGAGTCAAACATAACGGTCCTTAACGACAGCAGGTCATGGATGGAGTTGTATGTTGCAAATAAACTTCAGAAATAGTTTGAGGGATGCAGCATATACTTTCATATCGTCCGCCAAATTTCCACCTTCACTGACCATCTTCAGCGCATTTAAACCAACTAAATATGTTTTTTTATTCTATAAAAATAGCACCTTGTCCCTCTAAACCTTTTGATATAAAAAAGTAAAGCACTAAAGGAGTCACTCAGTGGTAGACTGAGGATATACTTTTTGAAGGATGTAAAAGAGTTTTTAATGTTTCTGGAATGCTTTTTTTTTAAATACTTTTTAAATGTCTAATCATGGCTGCAAATAGCAATGATCCATATGCTCACAATAGATGAACTTGTTTTACTCCTCCATCCATCACCTCTTAATCAGCCATACAATATGACTTACTATTTATTAGATCCAATAAAATTAAAATTATGGATTTGAACCACAACTACAGATTCTATATCCATTCAGATGTCTAAGAAACAATAAAGATAATCCCCAAATACTAGATTACAGTTCTTGTTTCAATATGTTTCTTCCTTTCAGCCGTGTTAGATAGCATGCTCTACACCCTCAGGGCTGAAGACAGCACTTTGAATATCAAGCCTCTCAGCAGCTGGGTCTTTCTGCCAGACACAGCTCACACACAGAGACACGACATGCAAAATATTAAAACATTTAAATAGAAACCTTTAAAACATTCTCAGCAGGGGAGTAAAAGGTCTCCCACTCTTAGCTGAGCTTTTCTTGTGGCTCATTTACTCATGGACAGTAAAACACCTTTTCTCAGAAAGCATAACAAAGAAGTTATTTCCCCTCCAAGTGGACAATGACACGTCCTTTTTGTTGCACACATCCACTCGGGAAGGAGTGGAAAGTGATTTCTAAACCTCCGTTACAATAAGGTAGGTGTCTTGTCTTAGATTACCCCTGAGATTATCGTCAGTCCTGTCGCTGTTGCTGCCAGACACTGAGGAAAGGTGTGTCTGTGCACATTACCTGGCAGAGCAGCTGCACACTGGATCAGAAAAACAGCAGAGACGGCTTGTCATCCGCTATCATCTCTTTTGGTTGGTTTTGCTTGGTAGAAAGTTCTGGCTTGTGCTCAGATTTCCTTTTCAAATCCAAGTTAATGTTTTTCTCCTGTAATCTATATATTTTTTTTCTATTTTCTTGTTTGTTCTAAAAAGTATTTTGAAGGAACTGAATTCCAGGCAGATTGATATTAACAAGCCACAGCCTGTCAAATAAGGCAGAAGTCATTCACAAGCTGTTTTTTTTTTTAAATTTTTGTATGCATTCAGTCCAGAAAATAACAGTGATAAACTGTTTGGATTTCAAACCGCTTCTTTGTGTACTTTTAATGATTATGGGATGCAGATAATGAATACCCAAAATTCAATGTCTCATGTTGAATCATCGATTCTCCGTGGTTTCAAGTCAGGCCAGTTTGCTAAGTCTTGCTGGAAAATAAAATCAAGATCTTAATAAAGCTTCTCAGCTAAATGAATCATGAAGTGCTCTAAAATTGACTGTTGACTTCATAAAACACAGTGAACACTTTTATTTTCTAGAAAAATTACTGTCTGCTGGACTTCTGTCAGGTCAGTAATGTTTCCCTTGATTGTGTAGCCTACTGAGCTTTCAGCAGTTTCCAGGTGTTTTGAGTTAATTAGCAAATGAGCGATGACATGAGTTTCCAAAATTAACTTTTGCACAATATTCAAATTTTCTGAGATGCTGAATTTTGGGTTTTCCATTGTCTGTGATTCATAATCATCAAAATGAAATTGTGCATCTGTATGTGCAAAAAATCTAAAAATATGAGTTTCATTTTCTGAAGAGTGACAAAAACTTTTGAAAATGTTCACAATATTATTTTTTTAGATGTAACAGTTTATATATGGATAGACATTTGCCAAAACTAAGTCATGATCCGATTAAGATCAATTGTCTGCATTAGTGTGTCCACTTTAGCTCAATCACCAAAGATGATCCAAATGCTGCAGTAACTTACCTGCTTTTTCTGATAGCATCAGTTATTTATCCTAATATTTATTTTGAAAATAAAAATTATTACACCTAATATTTTAACACCTTGATCAGTATAGAGTTATTTAGATCAGGTCCAACCTTTCTAATAAGTAGGATTTTGAACTATGAATAGATAAACATAACCAGAGTCCAATCAGATACGATGTTTAGTAGATAACAAAATATAAGTATCATGACCTTTTTGCTACATTTCAGAGTCCATTCAGTCATGGGTTGATGTGTTTATTATGTGCATTGTACCATGGTGTATTGTACTGACTCAGTTGTGTGTCAGTGTGTGTTGGCTCTCTGTGTTTGAGTCTGTTTGTGTCACAGTGAGTCATCGGTTTTCTTGTCTCCTTGCTGCCTTCCCGACTTTGAGGTGACATGTGCCTCCTTGTTGACTTGTAGTCTGATGGGACTGTTGTGGTGGTGAATCCAAAGGATGTTGGGACAAATCACACCTCTGCCTCTTCCTTCCTCTGAGTGACATTTAGTCTGTCACCCACTCCACCTTTGTTCTTTTTACACATTACATGACGGCAACTTTACTTCAGGTGTACGTAGCAATTCTCTTCTTCATTGAGAGAAGTTGATCAAGGACGTTTAAGGTGAAATAAACCCCTCATCATATATATATATATATATTTTATTCAAATAACAGAAAAAGTATTAATTTCTGTTTATTGTAGGAGATAGGCAACACCTGACTAGAGTTTTCTTCCCACTTTGATATTGAGCACATACTGAATGATGAAAGACAAATCAGACTTTTGTCAATTCATCTGAATTTTCTTTTTTCTTTCTTTTTCACCTCAGAAGCAGATCTGTGCTGCTCATGGGAAAATTGTGAGAATAGATTACAGGATAATGTCAGAAAAGATTAATTCAGGTAATGGAAAGATGTGTCAAATCTTGTTGATAATAACAGCATATATGTTAAAACATTACCCTGGATCTGCTTCGAATCCCAGTGCTGCTATGGAGATAACATGTAACGCTGGAGCGACTGAGGCTGACATGTTCCGGCTTGGTTTCTGTAACAGTTTTACAGTTTCTTCAAACAGACTTTGCACTGAAACATTCAACATTCACGGGCTGGATGGGAAACTGAAGAAGGAAGGAAGCTGTCGAATTGGTGTAGAGGAGTGCGCTCAAGGTGACAGCTGGTCTTGTAATAAAAAGCAACTTTGGCTCCAATGACTTCAGTAACTTTGGATTCTGTAGAAGCAGTGGGTCTTTCAACCCGAGCCGTGGGCCAGATTTTTACCCTCATGGAGTTGCTGAAGGGGTCATGGGAGTTTGGCTGTCTAGTTCACGTGTTCAGTGGATCCGGAGAAGGCTTGCAAACAAAATATGCTCTCTGCCACAGCAGACACAGGAAGACTCGGCGATGGGCACTGGTGCTGATGGAAGCTGTCGAGCTTTTAGGACATTGTCTGTTTGAGGATTTCTAAAGCAGCAGGAAGGTTACTGGTGATCAGACTGCAGCCTTTTGTTGTTGCAGAATCAAAAACTAAAGTAAGTCTGGGATCTTCCCATCAGGCTGTATGTGGTTTGAGGGAGCAGGAGCTGCCTCGTCTAACAGAGAATATTAACAGGCTGTGGAAAAGCAAGTTGAAAATCCTAGCAATCTGGGATGAGGGTCCAGAGTTATGTGAATGCATCACCATGTTCAGAGGTTGTTAGAAACTGTCGTAACATGGAATTAGTGTTGAGTGGTTCATAACTTTTACCTAAATGCATCATAATTAGCGCAGACTTCAATTTGTATGGATGGATAAATGAGTGGTATTGACAGATAGAACTGTTTTATAAATGAACACTCACTAATTTGGATCAGATTTTGAGCAGCAGTACAATTGTGGTTTTCAGTTGACCAGACAGAATATGAATTTTTTCATAATTATGTACTGTCAACGTAAAAACCAATTCTGAAACATGGGAGATCATATTGCTGAGAAATTAAGTATTCATATTTACAGTACAGACAACTTCAAATCTTTCATATGTAATTATGAGTCAAATAATGCTTGTTTTGACTGAAAGTAGCCAATGCTTGATGACAGTTCAAACAGATGATCATTTCTTTCTAAGCATTTCTTTGCAGACTTTACAGATGAATCTTGCAGAGTTTTTCTATGCAACCTTGTTCATCTGCTGCCAGAGAAACAAGTAAAGGTCAGTGAATGTGTGCAGCTATCTTTAATTTACATTTTCCGGTTTGAATCTCATTGTCTTCTGCAGGTCCATAAACCAGTGCGTCCTCTCGGTCATAAAGAGTTTCTCTTCAGGTTTCCGATGGGAGAACAAGCCGTGTAAAGAAACAAAATGTCACCAGGCGGTCCCCGAATGCAGCCACCTCCCAACTCAGGGCATATTTAGCATTTAAAGCCCCCCCTCAACAATCCACCAACCCCACCCTGCTAACATTTACTGGCAGGAGGACAGAGGGAAAGGACTCACAGACGGTCTTCAGCCGGGCAGGCGGCAGATTCCTCTGGCCCTGTAGCTGAGCCGTGGGGAAGTTTTTAATTCCTCCACCCTTATGCTTCATTTGTCCTCCAGATACCCCATGTGAAGCTCTGCGATGACCACTCATGTGTGCACTGCTGTTGAATTATTAACGAGGGAGATATGGGGAAGGAAGAAGAAGAAGACGGGGAGAGAGAGGAGGGGAGAGGGAGACTGAGAGGTGAGAGAACGTGGGAGTGCGAGGGGGGAAGTGAGAGGAGGGCTCAGAGTGCCGCGGAGAGGAGGAGAGGTGTGGAGATGTAGAGGGGAGGTGAGAGGTGAGGTGAAGAAGAAGAAGGTCTGAAAAATGAGGTGAGAAGAGATGGGAGAGGTGAGAGAAGGACGTAGGGAAAGTGAGAGTTGGAAGGGCCAAGGAGTGGACAGGAGGAAAGGCTGTACAGCAATTGCTGTATCAATAAAAACCTTTAAAGCTAAACTTTGGTGATAATCTGCAGCATCTGAGATGTGTTCACTTCTACTGAACAACTGAATCTCTACTGCTGTAAGGCTGAAGATGAAAAACTACCAACAAGAGTTTCTGAATATTGGTAGATTGTAAGCAAAGAAGTAAGCAATCAATCAATCTTTGGTTGTGGATGCAACAAAGGAATTGCATTATCTATGAGAATACGTTTACTGATCTGTAATCAAAGTAGATTAATGAAATATGGGTTTAACTAGCACTAGTATTGCATATATTATGCTTGTCAGTATAAGGCCAACAAAGGATTAAAAATGCTTCCTTGGAGCTTAATCCACTAGGCACTGCTGGGATAAAAGTGGACTCCACCACCTCCACCTCCACACACGGACACAAACACACTCCACGCTCTCAACATCCACAGCAGACCACTGTCTTCAGTGGATCTCTTGTGATTCTTAGGATCCACTTTCTCTCTCAACCTGAGGTGGAGCTCAGACTAGCGTGTTTTCACACCTGATAGTCTGGTATAGACTTGGTTCAAATGGAGACCAAAGTCATGCCTAAAAGTTAGCGACTGGGTAAAATAAGATCCAATCATTTCACGCATCAATAGAGTCCATGCCTCCAGCTAGCAGTCGTTTCTCATAGCTGAGGTTCCGGACTCTGTACGAAGGAAAGCGTAGAACAAGGGACTGGTTCTTACCAGGCTCAGTTATCCCCGGCAAAAATGAGTCCAAAAGTTTTTCTTCAACAAAGAAGAGGGTATTTGAATCTCTCTTTTATTTTGTAGCTTTTGTTGGTGGTTACTGGGCTTTGGTACGTTCCAATCAGAATATCAGCCTGCAGACTCATGTAATTTTTAATGTTTTTAAATCAATGCTGGGACATTTTATATCAATGCTGAATTGTAGTTGAGAATTGTGATTTCTTTTTTTTGTTGTTTGTTTTACGTGAATCTATTTTTTTGGCACACCCCTAAAATAATACAGTTTCAACATAATTAGAAAACATCATCATTTCCTTAAAGTTTATTGACAAGTGACCAATGTATGACGGACGTATTCTCTCTGTGTCACACTATAAATCATTAATGGGCGAGCATCTCTTTTCTCCAGTATCAGACTGGTCATATCTGCATTCTTACTGTGGAGGCTGTCAGGAACCTGGTGCACTGTCACACATTCACTGCCCTACTATACATCTGAGGACTGCGACGGGGACATAATAAGGTTAGGATGATGCAACACACATTATTTATCCACGCAACTGTCATAACACAATGACAGCTACCTGAGGACATAACAACACACACACACACGCACACAATGACAGAGTAAGTATGTTGATTAGTCTGGAAATCTGAGTGTGTGTATATGAGCCGTATGTGTGTGTGTGCATGTGGGTAAGTGGGGTGTGTGTGTGTGGGGGGGCGGGGGGGGTTTGTCCTCCTAAGGGAAAATACAACAAACCCCTTTTTACTCCCCACTCTTCTTACAACCACAGTCTTTCTCTCCCACACATGCACGCACACACAGTGTCTGGGGGGTAGAGTAAGCCCTGGTGGATTTGTAGAAAGGACCGGATTGTTCATTAATAAAGAAAGGATGAAAAGGGGGAGTCTGTGCATGCGTGAGGGGGGGTGTGTGAGTGTGTGTGAGTGGGAAAGAAAGAGAAAAGGAAGAGAGAGGGAGGAATAAAGGGGTGGAGGGCGGCACGCAGTATTAGACAGTAATTAAATAATCATCTGTGTTGCTCTCGTTTACGCCCTCCCCTCTTTCCTCCTCCTTCTTCCTCCTCCGCCTTCTCCTACAGCACTGGCGGCCACAACACCTGTCACAACTCATCACCCTCACACACACAAACGATGCTCACAGAAGAGGTTGCAGAGTAAATCACATCAAAGCTGTAAACATATTATGAACGTACAGAAAGTAGTACGCTCTCGTACATTACGTTGAGACAACATGGATACAGAAATGAGGGGTGAAAAACCCAGGAGGGTGTGACAGGGCGAAGCAGCGGGGGTCTGAGGTGGAGTTTAGGGTGTGTTTAGGAGGCAGAAAGGGGTTGTCATATTAATCTCCACCACACAGTTGTTTTCTATGCGCTGCTCCTTTCCATTAGCCCTCAGCATCTCATCCTGTGTGACAGGTAGCTGATGTCCTGAGCAGGTAAATCCTGGATGATCTACAGTCTAATAACGCTCTCTGTGAAGTGGCTGTACCAATTTAAAGGAGGACACATACCTCTGATTTTGAGTACGACAGCAAGGAAGTGAATGGAGTAAGTTAGTTCAATCCCTTTTCACATTTTCATTTAGTAAGTTGTAATACTTTCAGTGATACGTTCAAACAGGATTACTTCTAAAAGTATTCATAATGCCAAACCATCCACCTGTGTACTTCGATATAAATTTTCATTTTGCAGGTAATATATATATATATATGCCCCTGGATTACTTTCACATTTTGTCATTTTACTATCCCTAGATTTTATAATATTAAGATTTTGTCCAACACAACGTAGCCCATAAAATAATATATGGCTTTCAGAAATCTTTACATATCAAAAAATGTGGTGCACATTCATAGACAACTGCTTTCAATATGATACCTGCACATGAACGGCAGTGGTACCAGCTGCCTTCTGAAACTGTCTGTGTTGTTATCAGGGTCAACCTTAATGCCTCATACACACAGCATAAAGCAGCTGTTCTGTGAAGACCACAGAGGTTGATTGGAGAACATTAGTAAACAAACAGCACCATGAATAAAAAAAAAGGTTCATTTAATAACTTCCAAAGCCATCTCAGAGTTATGTTCAATACATAATCTGAAAATACAGTAAAACAGTGTATTGGACATCAGCTAAACCCTGAATAGAAAATACATTGTACTTTGTACATTTTGAAGTACAGAGTGCACTAACACTGCACATCACCCTGAAAACACAGTCCCATGGAAACATGGTTGTGGCAGCATTATGCTGCTGGGATGCTTTTCTTCCATAGAGACGGGGAAGCTGTTCATGGTTGATGGGAAAATGGATGGAGCTTAATACTGGGCAATCCTGTGTTAAGGAATGGTGTAGATCAAATCATATTCATGTGTTAAAATTACCTAAAACTAACTGAAAAGCTATGGAAAGGCTTGAAGACGGGTTTGCCAGAGGCTTTCTATCGAGTTTGACTGAGCTTAAGCTGCTTTGCAAAGAAGAATGGGAAAACATTTCTGTTTGGATGTGCAAAGCTGCTACACACAATCCCTTAAGGGTTTCTGCCATTAATGCAAAAGTGGGTCTGCAGAATAGACTAGATTCAGCGATGAGGGGGGGAAACCGCCCTATCCTGTTGTCATTATCATGAGAAATCTTGACAAAAAAGACATTGAAGTTTGTTGTTGAAATGTGACAAAATGTGAAAAGGTTCAATAGCGGTTAGCAGGTTTGTGAGGCACTAGGAGATCAGATCATTTGAACCAGTTGCAAGTTTAATCAGTGCTATTTGTAGTTTACCTCTCTGGTATTAATAAACATAATGCAACTTATTCACAATAAAGCATCATGGAGAATGTGCAAGCCTCATGCAGATAAACCCCAGGCAGGGATTTGAACCCTGGACCTTCTTGCTGCAAGGCAACAACAGAGTTACCAGCTGTGACTATTTAACATGCAGGTCCACATCTAGCACAAGCTATGCACAAAAGTGAAGTCCATAACCTTTTTTGGTACTAATTACGGTGCATATAATGCCTGTATCTTCCTCTGATGCAGATGATCCTTCTGTATTCAGCAGTATTCACTTTTAACGTTGATTGATTTCAGCAATGATTTACCTGATCCTGACTTTCTGATATAAAGCAGCAGAAAGTAGAGTTACAGTGTACAAAGCTACTGATCCTCACTGACGACTTGGAGTCAACAAAGGACCAATGATCCACCACTGGAGAGAAGATTTCACCCAGCAAGATCACAAAGACCTTCCAAGTATGAGGACAGCGTTCAGTGGCTTTCAGACACTGAATGCAGTTTAATGAAAGCAGTTTGGATTGAAGCTGATTGTGAACCACTGACTTGAACCACGACAGATAAAATCCCAATCATGAAACCTATGCTACTGTAGGTGAGTCAGTAAATGTTGCAGCTTCCTGCCCAGTTGACAGTGGCAGCATGTGGAGTCTTCTGCTGCTGTAGTCCATCTGCTTTATTGTTTGACATAGTTGTGAGTTCACAGAAGTTATTTCATTGAGTGTAACGATGCGATATTTAAGCAACTTCTGACTTTCTGTCATCTAGAACTAGTAGGCCTGTGGTTCACTGAATAATGAAGAATATTTTATTCTCTGAAAACCTGAGAGATGATTGTGTGTTAAATTCCCAGTAGATCAGCAGTTTCTGAAATACCATGCCACGTTCAAAGACACGTAAATTTAACTTCTTCCTCATTCTGATGCTTGTTTGGACTTCATCAAGTTTCTACAATCCTCAAGCATTTAGGTGTTTCCTTGTGGTTGATTCATTCAGTATTTCATGTGAAGAAGCAATTGAATTGCTGTGCCTTAGTGGCCAGGAAGCAACACCAAAGTCGTTCTACGTTGGAATAAAGAAACCAACAATAGCATGGTTCCTTTAGTTTCTTTAATGTCAAGTTAAAGAAAAACTGTCTTCAGCTGAGATTTAGTATTTAAAATGCTTTATTAAATTGCTAATACAAAATGCTCCTCTATCAAAAGTATTTTTCACTTTGTGAATGCTGCACAATTCTCCCATTGTCCAATATTTCAACTATTTTTAACCTCAGAACTTAAAGGGCATACATTTCCTCTAAAACAGCTCACCAGAAACAAAGATATCCATCTTATTCCGGTGGTCAATGACTCGACTCCATTAACCCAACCTGTGTACGATTAGCTACCGAAACAAATCACTTTACTGCGGCCACGGCTGCCCTGCAGGAAGTTGCTAACACAATCAATCCCTCTGAAAACGCCACTCGGAACAAGGTGGATAAACAAAACGACATCCAGATCCAGGTTTCATAGTGTTGTGCTTAACTGTAACATCGCTGTGGTCTCCATCTGGCTACATATTTATGAAAGGTCTACTGCACATGCATACCCACACATGCTCACTGTACGGTACACGCGTTAATAAAACACACACACATATAGGTTCAGGACACATCCGACAATATATACTCCTCAAATAAGCCCCAACCTGACAGAGCAACATTATGTATAATTACAATCCGCCATATGGCCATGAGGACACTTGGCCAACAGGGTTCAGCTCTGAGGAGAAAACAGGCTGACTCCTACTGCCACGCTACAGAATAAACATTCGATAATGTTGCTGCGGATTCATTTTCCGTTTCATTGATTCATATTTCTGAGCACTGCCACAGGGCTTCCTATTAAAAACCAGCACCCAGGTCAGTGTGGCTAGACAATACAGACTTCATTAATGATGATCAGAAAAAAATCGCGCCTGCGAACAGCAGGAGGCAAACAGCATTGTGATACAAAACCGCTGGAAATTACTCATTGATTTTATTTCCTGTTTTTCGGGGGTGTTGCTGGAAACAATGAAACCGTTAAGCTGGACTGACAGATGTCTGTTGGACAAAAGTTGTGAGAAGCAGATGATGGTGCCGCTTTTTAGCTTTCAAAACATACATTTAAAAACCACCTTTAGTTGAGCGTTATAGAAACAAAGTCAAAAAACTGGCAGGTGTTTCAAAATACATGAGAATAGGAGTTGTTTTGAAAAGGAGAATTAAAAAGTATCACAAGAAGTCGTCTCACGGCGTGAAGTAGGCTAAAAGATATAAAAAACAAATGTGTCGTAATCTACAGAAGTTCAAGAGCAAATGAGAAACAATGTGATCAAAAATGGCCTCCATGGTAAAGACTACAAAGGACGGTTTCACATTGATGAAAAGAACAATGATGGACAATTTCTGAGCGTTAAGTCCACCTCTGAATGACAAAAAGGCAGAAACTCATGAATGCAACTAAATTAACAGTTCTGTAGAAAAATGTGGACCAAAAATCCTCACATCGATGTAAAAAAAGTACTAATTTCCAGCTTCAATAATCGCTTCATGGCATAAGCAGTCATGAGGTTTCAGGGCTTCAGCTTCTTCACATAGAGCCAGGTTGGTAAGGGTCACTTTTTTTCCCCCACAAGAAAACAAAATGATATTGTGAAAACAGCATCTTCTGCTTCTGTTTTTGTGAAGAAGTCGGTTCGAGTTTCCAGAAACGATGTATCATCCTGCTGGAAGCTGCCAACACAACACTGTGGTAAGTAAAAGGATCATCATGATCAGCAACATTGCTAAGGTAGGCTCTGGTGTTTGTGTTAAGTTCAATTGGTGGTAAGGGACACAAAGTACCAGATTAATTAATATCCCAGACACCATTACACCACAAACATGAACGGGCAGGATTTCTTTTCTTTGTAACATTAGATTCTGACCCTACAATCTAAATCTTGCTGCTCAAATTGAATTATTGGAGCAGGCAAATCTTTGGCAAATTTGGCCAAAATTTGGTGACTGACAGATGAACTGGTGTGAACAAGCAGGTGTAAAGAGATGTACCTTATTATATAAGAATAAAGTAGCCGTTATTAAAGTATTATCCATTAAATAACATTTAATAGAGCTTTGGTTTAGGCACCAACAAGAATGATCATCCAGTGATTTCAGCATTTTGACCTGTGTGTTTGTGTTTAAACTATTGTGTTTTTGTTGAACGCACCACCTCTGGTACTCACGTCAATTCAAGTACTTACTTTAGCTAAACCACTTTAATCCTGTTTGATTCTGTTGATGTAATCGTTTTACCATTAGGTAACTGTATATCTAAATTACCGGTACAGATTATCTTAATTGGAGAATCTCAATCAGAATATTACACACCTCCGTCCTATGAAGACATATTCAAGGTTGTGTTTGCTTTCAACAACTTAAAAGAAATACTAAAAAATGAATAAATTACCAACTTGGACGTTCAGCAGCTGCCCCATCCAACAGAAAGGACAGGGTGTGATTATTGGAAAGAATGAGAGTTTCCATCTGTGTAACATAATGAAAAGGAAATATTCATATTAGGGGAAAACAAACTATTGGAAAGCTGCTCATTAAACCTCATAAATAAATGCAAACCATCTTAATTAGTTTGAGGACCTTGGGTGCCTCTGAGCTCCTCTCTCTATCTTTTCACTGTTTCTTTTTTTCCCCTGCTGTTTGTTGTTTTTTTTTGTTTTTTTTGCTGCTGCTGTTGTTATTTTGAAGTCCGTTTTCCTTTTCTGTCTCCTCCTACTGTCCGCCGCTGCCATTTGCCTCTCTCCTCTCCCATCCCCTCTGGTTTGGCTGTTTTCTCTCATGCTTCTTTCATCTCTGCACAGTCGACCTGATCCTCGCCTCCATTCAGAGGAGGGCGAGAGGGAGGATCAGATGGACGGGTAGAGGTGGGACCCTGCTGCCAAGTTTTGGCATTTTCTCTCTCTTTTTTTGGAGTGAATCTGAGCTTTTATCAATGCTGGAGAAAAACACAGAACTTTTTGACAATTTTTCACAATGCTTTAGTTTATACTTTTTTCATTTTCTTAACACTTTCAGATATCATGTCTTATTCTTTGCACAGCTCTCATTAAAAGACATTTTCCAGTATATTTTTATTGATGATGCATTTTTTTTATTTTATTGCCTGCAAATGTGCAGAAACTGAGCCGTATCAGTCAGTCGGCCGATCGACTGTGTGTGTAGCAAGTTTCTTAAGTGCAGCTGTGTGTGCTGCTTGGGCCTAGGGGCTTTGTTAGGCACAACATGACACATGCTGCTGTGAGATGTAGATTGGATACCCGTGTTGTCACTTGGTCTACCTGTTATTAGTTTAGGGACGCCTAATTGGTCTCCGGTCTACCTGTGATATCTTTATGGACCTCTAATGGGGCCTTTTGCTTAGAGAGGAGGATGAGAGGAACAGATAATTGGTCCTGAGGTGCTCCACAGACACACAGTCTCTCCTCTGCTCAATATGCAATTTAGCCAGCTATCTTGCACCTATATGCTTTAACAAGGTGCTGCAAATCACAGCATTGTGTGCACAGCAAGGAGAATGTTGGCATTTGACTTTTAAAATTTGTTTTTTTCCAACTTACAGCGACAAGAGGGGAGAATAAACACCAAGACAAAGGCCAGTAATGGGATTAAACAAACAGAGGGGAGCTGAGGGAGAGCCGACAGCAGATTGTGAATTAACACTTTTTGTTGTAATCACTGGTGGAAATTCTTAAACCTGGACAAAACAGGAACAAGAGGATTCAACTTATGATAACGGTGATGGTGTGTGTTTCATGCTTAGTGAATCTGGTCAAAGATTTGAAAGGAATTAATACTGCATAGCTCTACCAAGATGGTTCTCCAACTGATAGTTTATTCCTGCAAAAAAAATGTTGGTGTTTTTTTTGCCATTATTGCTCTTTTTCTGATCTGCTCACAAAAAGTTTTGGACGCACTAAGCTGAAATATTCATACCTGATAGTTGCCAGTCCTAACGAAGCTCTGCTCTGGTGGCAACACAAAGTTCTTGCAGTGACGAAACACTCGTTGGACAGTTTCACACTTCTTGTTTGCAAACTGGCAGAGAAAATGCGTTTTTGCTAAAATTGTTTTGTTATTAATTCATTTGTGCTCCATGTGATAATATAAAAACATTGCGACGCCATTAAAGTTTAAATCCCAAGGTTTGTAAACCAAAGAAAGCGTAAATGGAATTTAAATTTCTGGTTCAAATTCAAATTTCTGGTTTTAGTATTACTACTTAGGATGAGTAATTTTACTGACTGAAACAAAAGAAGTTTGAAGGTTTTGTCTCTCTTCAGACGCAGAGAGACAAAAAGTGTCTTTTTATTATGTGGATGTAAACTTATGGCTTTAATTGTGTAATAAAATAAATAACAGCAAACTTAGACAGAAGAATACTACAAAATATTTTTATTCTATAATACAAAAACATATATCCTGTGATAATTTGCTTGCAGTTAGAAGACATTATCATTCACCATTGATTTCTTTTCTAATCTGTACTTATTTTGTAAATTCCTGACTGATCGTTTATCGTTATTTCCAAAACTTGCACACATTTGACTGCGTTTTAAACAGCCAGTGCAGGCAAAGGTTACAGATAAAGGAACAGCTATGGTGTGTGCTACGAAGGTTTAAGTTGTTTGGTATTTTCAACAACCTTAATTAAATAGACACCAGTTCTGTTTGTGGTCACAGATCAGCTGCATCAGCTTCCTTAGAGCAGCTATGATTATTTTAATGTTACAAAACACCCAGCGGAGGCCTAATTAGATTAAATGACCAATGAGTCCCATTAACGAAGAGCCGTGCTCCTCCGTGCTCCGTATCTACAGACCTTTTTTTTTTTCCACGCTGGCACCAATTGCTTGTGATTTCTAATGTTGTTATTTCCCTTGCAATAAATTATTCAATATTTGTTTGAATAAATGAACATGAAAAATAATCTCCAATGGCTACAGAAAGTAATAGTTAATTGGAATTAAAGAAAAAAAGTTTGAGCTTTCTTTTCTGTTTTTGTGCCTCTTTCTTTTTGCACTCTTGCCTTTTATACTTTCTTGCATTGTACCAGTGGACTTTTTTTTCTCCTTTCTTTCATGTAAGTTCATTACGTTTAATTTATTAATGTCCAATATTTAATGTGCCAAAAATGTCAGATTCAAACAGATGAAAATGGGGCATTTTCTTCTGGTACGGGGGATGCACAAGCTGTTTGCTGCTTCTTGTTGTGACTCTGGGGGCCGAACGAGGGATGGGAGGGGAACAAACAGACAGAGAAAGACAGAGGGAGGAGAAAAAAGAGCGAGAAAGAGTGAACTCTTCAGTCAGACCTGAAGTTTTTCTTTAACCAAGCTCAGAGCTCCCAAACCACAATGCTGCTTGGTGCCAAAAGGCACAACTTTACAGAAACTAACCTCAAAGCAGGGCTGGAGACGCAGCACAAGCAAACAAACCCTGGAACCTTACAGTAACTCTGAAAAACAGCAACTTTATGGGCTAAAACTTCATCCTGCTTTAAAACACAAAACATCTCGTAAAGCATTGAAACTCATATTTGATGAAGTCGTGTGTTATTCAGCGGCGGTTGAAATAAGAAATGTTTTTCTCGGTGGCAGAGAAACAGAGCGAGCTTCAAGCACACGCTTATTGATATACAGGCTGTTCGTCCTTGACGTCTGTCCCACTGTCACGGTGATCGATGTCTCATTCAATAGCAGTGGGGAGAGCAGAGGGGGCTCCAGAGACAGACATGCAAACCCAAAGATACACATGGACACCTACTGTGCATCAGAGGTGAAAGGTCACACGACGATTCAAGTGCCATTACCTTTTCCTCTGGAACACATTTGCAAGTTGACATCGGAGAATTGATGTACTCATCGTTTTTTATGAGGAATGAAATGACTTTGTGTTCTACAGACATGAGTCTGTCCTGAAGTGATGGCATTTTGCCTTTTAACATATTTTGAAAGACGACTGAGTCATGGAGCGGAGGATGATGCTGCGGTTATTTGTGTGTGGTCTCGCAGGACGCCAAAGATAATCGCATGTCACTTTTAATTTGGACATCGGACATCGCACACACACACACACACACACCAAGTGGACACAAATTTAAAGTTTTTATAGCAACCAAAGACGAGCACACAATGTTCAAGAGGCGGTTTCTCGAACCATTTGCCAATTTGGTTAATTATGTCTTTGTGCCTGTGAAAGGGCCTCGAGTTCCCCCCAAACCCTGCTTTCTCATCCCCACTGTCCATCGAGCCTGTCCCAGCCCCGGCCTGAGTGCAGCCAGCTGACAACACACACACACCCACACACACACGTATTGTTTGGAGGGCTGGGTCCAGCAAACTGGGAGTGAGCGAATGGAGTTAGGAACATAGAACAGCAGCTCTAATGAGCTATTGGCTGTCAGGAATGGTTAGGCTGCTACACAGGGCTAGAGTGACACACATACACACACCCTCACACACACCCCCACCCCCACACACACACCCCCCCACGCGCACGCCTATACACCCATACACACCAACACAGAGAGACACACACGCACTTGGATAAATACACCGAGAGTTTTACAGAGTCTCATGATATCTTTGGATTTTATTCCCTTTTGAACTTTTTCTGTCCTATCTGTACGTAATGCTGCTTTGTGCTATAATTAAACGTCTACAGTGTGTTGTGAAAGTATTTATATCCCTGAAACTGTTTCAAAATATTAAGTGCATTATCTGGGAATTTTATGTGATAGACCAAGACAAAGTAGCACATAAATAAAATGGAACATGGTTTACAAATAAGCTGGCAGGCCATGCAAGGAGAGTAATAATCAGTGAAGCAGCCTGCAGGCCCATTTTACCTCTGGAGGAGCTGGAGAGATTCACAGCTCAGGTGGAAGAACCTGTTAGCAGTTCTTAATAATCCACCACATAATTCTAGTCTTTATGTGGAACAGTGATGATAGAAGAGGCTAAATATTGGACCCTGGGCAGATTTCTACTCAAGTCCACTTGCCACCTCAACGCCACATATAAGTACATCAAGTAGCTTGATGTACTTATATGTTTTCTATGTTTCTTTTGCTTGAAACTACATTAAAACAACTTGTTTTAGTTACCTAGTGAGCCAAACATAAAACACACTGACTATATGATTAGGACCTGCTTCACACACTCTTCAATGAATTTATTTAATTTGCAAAAAAACAACAACTAAATGACAATATAATGAATTTGTATCAGAAGATTTAAAGCTAGCTATAAACTTTTCTACAAAGAAGTTAACACTGGGTAAACATTATCAGAAAGTACAGTCTTTAATTTTCTCCCCAGGATTTAAGGAAATTGTGAATTTAAGCAGTTTTTACCGTGATAAAATAATGTATTAATGATGAATTATACCACTAGTTGACATATTTGAATAGCTTGATGTACCTCAGAAAGCTGAGGAGAAAAGTGTACAAAGGTAGAATGCCACAGCCTTTGAAGTTAACTTTTAATTAAAGTTTACTTAAACATAATACATTGTAATATGCTAGGAAATCTCATTATTTTCTCACTATTTTTAAAAATAAAACAGTAGAATTATTAGCTGGTTCAATCCTAGACAGTTACAGTTTAGCAGAAATTATTAAATTAGGTCTCAATTTGGACTATTTCAAAGTAACTTTTAAACTTTTAAGTTTTCTCTGGTGTGTTTGCAGCTGGAGTCTTTCTTAGCCGGTCCTGTGTGATTTCAAGCTCTGTGTGGAGCCCTGAGGTCAGCAAGGAAACAGTTGGATAAAGTAAAAGCAATTTTTAAGAGAAGTCCATAAGAAGTCTAATTTGAAGTTTGCTACAAACAATGTAGGACACAGCCAACATAAGGAGGAAATCTGTCTCCAGATGTGTGACACTAGTATGAGACATCTTTTAAAGACTTTTAGACCTAAAACCTACATGTATGTCAGCAGCTGTCCTGAAATTGATCAGGAAAGTTCTCTGAATGTCTGTCAGAAAAGAAAATCCATACGATAAAGAGGAAACTGCGCCACTGTGTCTTGGTACACAAGTCATTTAAATGCCTTACACATCACTGACATGATGCTCACACAGCATGCGTGTAATTGATGGAGTGATGGAGCGTCGGTCGTTCTGAATGTGCTTCCTTTAGTTCCACTCAGCGAGTCCTGCTGTCTTTTGCATATGTTTGCTGTGCTTTTCTGCTTCTATTACATGAATGTGCGAATCGGCTCTCATACAGTGACAAGCCATCTGCCAATACACACATACACCCCCCCCCCCACACACACACACACACACACGTCAACTCACCCCTGCACACGCAAACATTATAGCGAGCTCCGCCTCCAAACAGCATTAAAAGCTCTATCTGTAAAGTTCTGGAGAGGGGAAAAAAATCTACAGAGGAACTGCAGAACTTTTTTGGGTTTGTTCCCACACTTTGTTTTGACGTCAAAGCAGAAGCTGATGAGCTGCTCATCTCCACATCAGTTTAGATGAGAGAGATGGAGAACGGGCTGAGGTTAAATTTACGCAAAGCCACACCTGAGACTGGGGAGCTTGATTATCGATTTCCTCCAGGGGCTGCTGCACGCCGTGCTGTGTGAGACTCAAGTCTGATTTGGAAGTCTTTAAACTCCAAAAGCTCATGCAGAAAATGACAGAGTGGCAGTTTTCATTTAGAGAAAACAGCTTATTGGTGTTCCTCTTGAACACGCTGCTGCTGGTGCGTCTCCTGATAAGTAAGTGGAATGTGGATAATTTTTGCCCATAGCAGGAAAGACTTGCACTGCACTAAAATAAAGATGCAGATGTTATCAATTATCAAGAGCCTTGCAGTCATTTACTGCTGTGTTGATGCTTGCCTGACCTTTTTTTATGTATAATTATCATTTAGTATAAAGCTGACAGATTGAATTCCCTTTAATTGGTCACCCAGATCTGCTAAAGTAACAGTTTCATGTCTTGGTGAGTTAAAGTTGAGAGTAAGAGAAGAATTTATGTTTCAGCTTGTTTACTTGCTCCTGTTAAGTTTAACAACTAGCTGGGAATCAGCAGTGATTTCTGACTGAATAATGATCTGAGTGAATTATCAAATACAACATTTCAGAAATCTCTAACTGTGCTAGAGAATTATTCAGTTTAGGTTAGATCAATGTTGAATATTTTAGATTTTGAATTAAAGAGGATTTGATCCAGTCCACAATTCTCAAAAACAATGAAATAGCCATTAGCTTAGCACTGATTTGAAAGCAATGAATCAGAATTTCGGTGCAGCGTAGAAGTCATTAGGGGCAGCTGAAAGGTATGTTTTTGCCTTTTTGCTGTCTGAGTTGATGCCTCATATTGTTATGGAAACCAACAGCTGAAGTCACCTTCATAGCTTATTTTTTAAAAACTCAATCTTCAATGTTTCAAGAGTAAAGCATAAAACAACATATTGCAATTGGCTGCAATAAAACCATAACTCCTATAAAGATAATAATGCACCTTTTAAAAAGTAAAGATACTTTGCCCAAGTGTTGACTTCTACCTACAAAACTCCTTGGACTGGTAGGACTTGTTTAGTTTTTTTTAGAGTAGCAAGACGAGGAACAGGAGCAGCTGCAGTGGACGACATGAGAGCCTGTGAACGTTAATGCTGATACTTCCAGGTACACTGGAAACGGTGTCACATCTCCAGTTTTGAACTTAACCCTGCAACCAATGTCGTTCGGTTGCAGGATTAAGCGGACGAACAGAGTTGAGACAAAGACGAGGGGGACAGATAAGATGTTGGACAGCGTGGACGGCTGGAGGAAGTTGAGTGGAGAAGAGAGAGCTGTCACTGAGACTCTGTTAATGATGTACAGATGGCCTGGGAGCCTCCCCTCCCCACACCAGTAATCTAATGAGGAGACGTGGATTACCGTTGACTCAGATTAATTTTTAACATGGTGGAGGAGACAGTGATGACAGCCATGATTCTTATCATTAACATAATCATTTCCAGTTTGTCTGCCCCCGTGTGCGCGCACGTGTTCTGCATAAGATGCGCTTGTGTGTCGTCACATGAAAAATACTGTATACGCCAGCTTAAAAGAGTTTTTTTTTTTTTTATCAACCTTGGTCATTTGCATGGAGTCTAGACATGGCATCACGTCATCATCCTTTTGTTTTTCATAAACAATATGTGTTGACCCTTAGTCGGGCGGTGCGACATCTCTACACGTAAGACCCCCAGGAAACACACCGCTGAATAATGGCCCTTTTGTTTTAGGATGAGTGAGAGAGGACAGGAAGCAGGAATCACAAAACTCAAATCCAAGTTCGCCTTTGGAAAAAAAAAAGTCTAATGAGGAGTTTCAGGAAGTTAAGAATCCACGAGAACTAGATGAGAAGGAGGGAGAACATGGGAAGGAAATACTTAAATGTGCATGGAGAAATTGGTAAAGAGCCGAAGAGATTTTCTGTTTTAAAGTAACACAGGTGCATACCGGTTACTTAATTAACTTAAATAATTTATCTAGTGAACAGATTCATCATGCACACAATCTTTTTCTTATTTTTATGTTAATTTAGGTTATTATGACTTGTGGCTGATAATACAAACAGAAAAAAAGAAAGTTACCTAAGAACAAGAAGTGTGTTTTCTTTTTTTTACTCCAAGATGGTATGGTGAGCAATTATAGGGAAGACTGCTGACTATAGTCAGACAGACACATATTCACTGAGAGGAGCAGAAACTGTCTGTGGACAGAATTCATGTATTAAAATACATTAATGGAAAGTTATGTGGAAAGAAAAAGTGTGGTACAAAAAGCTAGAGCCTTGAGAGGATTGTGAAGTAAATCCCATTCAAGAGTTTAGAGGAGATTCACAAGTTTTGGAGTTTGGCAGGAGTCAGAGCATCTGTCGTATCTTTGTTTAGCCACTCCTGGACCAGAGACAGCATCAGAAGCATCTTAAGAAAAAGAACTGGGCGATGCTCAGTGGTTTAAAGTCGTCTTTTAATATTAAAGTAAAGTTTGCATTTCATTTTAAAATCAAGTTTCCAGGATCTGGAAGAAGAAAGGAGAGACACGGAATCCACTTTGCCGGAAGTTCAGTGGAAAAGACGATTAGAGATACCAGCCCCAATAAATTAGCTTCTTGACGATATTCTAATTTACAAAGATGCATTTGTATGTCATATTTAAGAAATGATAACATGTGCACATATTTCCACATTAAACCAGAACTTTGTTTTCTGTAGATCACTTTAAAATGCAAGAACTTATTGAAAACATAAAGTAGCTGTTTGTAAGGAGATGTGAAAAATGTCCACCAGAAAATTTCCCCCAGTTTGAGCAAATTTTGCTATGAGTTTTGAAAAAAACTGTTACATCAATATGTGTGCGTGTGTGTGTGTGGAACTGGGGGTAGATACACACCCCCACCCACACACACCCACACACACCTTCCCTTTCTAACAGTATTGCACAAAGACCCAGGATAAAACAATCCCAGTCATTGTTGCCTCAAACAATGAAATAAACTGTTTCTTGTAAACCCAGATCATACGCAGCATGCTCAGTAAATACAGTACAGTTCACAGAGCCGAGTGAATTCATGGTAGCAAACAAATGTTTAATTTTCACTATGGATCCACAATACAATGAAAATATCTAGTTTTAAGAACAATACAAAATGCCGTTTCGCAAAGATCTCCTGGAGCAAACTATTTCCAATAACCGCCTCACCTTTTACCCCCTTACGCCCCGAGGCAAAGTCTCTGTATCACTGGCACGTTTAAATATTGTTAAACATCATTAGTGTTACACAGTTGTCACGGCGCTCACACACATCCACGACCGTGCATCCCCCCGCTGATTCGGGGTCTGTGAATGCAGGAATGTGGGCGAAGGCCGAGGATGTGAAACGGAGCTGTCACTTTGCCTGTCTGTCCATCTTTGGTGAAGCGCACGCGTTTGTGTGAGGGGGTTTCTCCTAATAAGCAGGTCCCTAAAAGCACGCCGATTACCCCAATTAAACGGTGTTCCCATCACAGTCTGTGGGTCCCCGGGCCCCGAGAGCCTGCTAGCCTGTCTGAAAGAGTTTACTGCAGAGCAGGGTGACACGGCCAGTCATCTGTGGAGTCCACAATCGCAATGTTCACAGGAGGATTTCTTTCTATGCTATACTCATGTGATCACTGACAACTGACCATGTTTGAGATCCAAAATGTCAGTCCAGCTTTCTTTCTTTTTCTTAAGGGGCGTCTTACTTCCACCTTTCTGTCACATTTTAACAGGAACCCACTAGATTTTTTCAAACCCCTACCTAATTTAACTAGTGCCAACCATATGCTTACGCGCTTCTATATGACATTGAATTATGAATGTCAGTAATTTTAGATTCTAATTATGGTATTAAATGTTCCCTCTCCAGGGTGGACAGATTGTACAACAACTTTAAGATCAAGAAAATGGTGCAGAACAGTTTTCTCTAACTCACAACAGCTCAATATTATACAGCTTAGTCTGTTAAAACAAACTTATAAGCACATACCGTATATTTCAACAAATATTTTGATTAAAATGACTTAGAAAGATGCTTTTTCAGGTTTGTGTTTTTGGCATAATTCTACCTGAATCTTTTCTAGAAATGATAAAATATATTGACTTGAAATAATTATGTAAGTTATGCGAGTATCATATGATTAAATATAATGGCTTTCGTTCCATCGGCTTGATATGGTTTGTCACTGTTGGGTCAGGTTTGGGCAGGACCATTGCAGAAGATTAATATTAGCCTGCTTTAACATTTTCAAAACTAGTTCTGATATCTGTTGGGGATTACTGTAGTGGAACAGCCAGCTGTTTATCTGAGATAAAGTTGAAGTATTTGGAAACAGTTTCCAGGTTTACAGCGGATTCTGTCTGCCTAGGTTTGAAAGCTTCTCCTTAAGCTCACCACACATTCCCTCTTGGCTTTGTTTCTGTCTAATCTGACCATAAAGCATTTCTCTTGTCCATAAAATGTTGTCAAATCTAAAACTCTCAACTTTCAAGAAAATGCAGTTTTTCCCCTTTTTCCACATTGACACCAAGCTCCCTTTATTGTCAACACTGATGTTCCCACGTTTTCCAGTACAAAAGCCTTGTTTGTTCCTGGGTTGTTCCTCGGCATGCTGACCAAATTCCTTCACTCATCTGAAGGTGAATGTTTGGGACAGATGGCTCAAACTTTGACAATGATGCCAAACCAACATTAAAACTAATTTTGGAATGGATAAAACAAACTAACATGCAGTTTCTATAATCATCGTGACCTTGACCCTATTTTGTGATTAGAAGATTGGTCTTTACCAGAAAACCAGTCAATTTTGATAAGAAGAGTGGTCAAATATTAAGGTAGATGTACACCAGGACCTAACAGATGTCTAAAGAAAAGTGTAGGATTTAAGGATCATTCAGGCCAGGCGGCATGGGCGGGCATTGGGGGGTTTTGGGGGGTATTGGGGGCATTGCCCGCCCACAGAGTCAGCCTTGCCCCCCCTGGACTGGAAGCTGTTTATTGTTTTTAACTTAAAGTAGCCAACTCTCTGTTATTCCTATTTCGGTTTGATATAGAAGGGGCTTCCACACTTCCCATATCTGTGTCCTCGGTCCTCGAGGGCCGGCATCCTGCACGTTTTAGTTCTCTCCCTGGTTTAACGCACCTGGATCAAATGATGGCTCATTAGAAGGCCTGAGAAGAACATTGACCTGCTGAAAAGGTTGTTGGTGCGACCAGGGAGAGAACTAAAACGTGCAGGATGCCGGCCCTCGAGGACCGACTTTGGGGACCCCGTTAACACGTCGTAACCTGTTTCTCCGAGCCGCCTTTAAACGCAACATGAGCGCTAAGACGCTCGCGCTGGGTTTACACCTGTGCTGCAGCGACTGAGACCTGCTGCTGTGCAGAGCTATTCAGGTGTGTGTTAGAATCATGCAGCAAACCAGCAAAACGCGAATAACTTGGCACAGTTTTCCCCCAAAATTAACAGAGTGAGCTGAGTAAAGCTGTTGGATGCAGGTAATTATTAACAAGTAGCCTGCAGACTACAGATGTTGTCTACGTTCAGCTACGTAGATTAATTTTGCCCCCCCCCCCCAAAGAAAAAAAAAAAAGTTGATGCCCCTCGTTGAACTCGTCTGGAACCGGGCTGGGATTGTTTAACCAAATATTAGTCTGTATCTATAAAAGTGCATATATGTACAATTTTCAATCATTAAACCACCAGATAAGATGGCATATATCTCCCCTGTCTGGCTCTGTATGCCAGAACATGTTCACAAGAGGTTCTCTTTGTCTATAGAGAACCTATAGAGAAAGAGGTGAAACGGGTCTCGTTTCACCAAATGAAATGGTGAAACGAGACCCGGTTTTATGTTTTGTGTCAGAACCAGATCTATATATTGGTGAGACGTTTCTGTCTGCCTATGTTTGTCACTGTGCCTCTTTCTCATAAACAAGTAGTCAAATACACTCGCATACACACACACACACACACCCCCATGCATGTTATCTGGCTGTCACCACCCCAGCGTCGGGCCTGCTGTTTGGACAAAAATCCTGCGCTGGGCAGATCCTATTTAGACAGATTAAAGAGTCCACATCCAGCTGTCTACATCAGTCCCTCTGCTGTCTCTCTGATTGTCCCACTAGATACACCCCCACTACCCCAACGCACCGCTGTATCCATGCATATCTCTCTCTCTCTGTGTGTGTGTGTGTGTGTGTGTGTGTGTGTGTGTGTGTGCCCCCCTCCATCCCATCTGATCAGGATGAACCGCTCTCCGCTCATTCCTCGCCTCATCTTTATTTTCCCCGTAAGATCCATAATTTGGTGCTTGAAGCAAGAAGCCGCTGTCACAGAGGTTTTAGCTGTTGAATTAGATTAAGCAGAGCACAACAAATGCTGGTGGGGATGAGTTGGCTTTTCTCAGCAGCGTGTCACTGTAAGCCTTTTTTCCCCCCATACTGCAGGGACGCACTGCTGGTGTTGCTTTCAAGGTACTTGGAGAAGTGTGAAGGGGGGGGGGCGGTCGCATGTTTTTCTTTTCTCCTTTGTATGGCACGCCGCATATCAGCACCTACATAAATGGTTGTACAAGATTAGCGTCCCGTGAAGCAACAGGAAAATCGGATGTATAGAACGATGCTGTGTTTGCAAACGATTTAAAGACTGAGGAGTACCGTTTTATATCAAATTTCAAATGGAAATGTTCAAAAAGGCAGCACAGATTCACATTTATTTAACACTAGGCCTAGAAAAAGTTAGAGGTTCCTCACAAACACCCCTGACTTTGTTGCATGTTTAGCATGGAGACCCTCCAGTCTCAGGATGAATCCCTGAAGATGTAAAGCTGTGTAACATTCCTGTTCATCACTCATCTGTCCTTTTGTCCTGACATCATCTCTCCTCCAGTTTTTATAATCACTTCCTCCACTGTAGCTTGTCGTTACATATAAACACTACATTTAGACTTTAAAGTTATTCTAACTTTCACTTTAGAATATTTACATAAGGGCAAAACTGTATTATGCTCAAAATATGACAAATTGTTGTAGAAGTGTCCATAGATGCATGGACTATTGTTGTGGGGGAAATATAGTTCAACTGGAGATGATTTGATTGTTTCTGACACATGAGCTGCTCTTGTCGGTAAAATACTACAAAACTTCATTTTTTTCCTCAATAACGATGTCATCCAATAGATTGTGTGTTGGTTTCACAATTTCACAAACTTGTGCAGCAAGAAACATTTCACATTTCCCATTTTGTTCATGAACACAACCTGAACCTACAGATGTTCTGATTTAGGAATGAGAAATCTGAGCTCAGTGACTGCGCAAAGGGAGTTTGCTTTCTGCCAAACTTTGTGCAAGAACAATTTTCCCAAGAAATACTGAACATAATAAAGGGCTGGAATCTGATCCCATCGAGTCTGCCAGCAACACCAGCTCCTCAATAGGAAGCTTAAACACCTCTTCCCTCCTGTTAGAGATAGAAACATAGATAGATATGGTGACATGCAATTCTGATGAACTGATAAATGTTTTCTTATCATTGTTTACAAAAAAAAATTGAAAATGGTGCGATGCGTTTGCATTTAATGCCCCTACGTCGATGCTTTGTAGGGCCACATTTCACTGCAATTATAGCTGCAGGTCTTTGCACATGTAGAAACTAAAAGTAAGCTAAAGCTCAGTCAGAATGTATGAAGAGTTTTTGTGAACATCAAATTTTAACTGTGGCCACAGATTCTCAGCTTTATCCAGATCTGGAACCTCCCCAGTAATTAGCACAATCATCTTCCTATTAGCTCTGACTAGCTTCTCTTTCTTGGCTGAAGAGACGCACCCCACAGCATGATGCTGCCTGTGTTTTCATTGTATGCACTGTGTGTTCAGAGCTGGTTCTTTTCACACATAGTGTTCTGCCTGTAGGCCGTTTATGCACCACTTTGTTTTGGTCTATCACATAACATCCAAATAAAATGCACTGACGACTGTGGTTGTAACCTGACAAAATAGGGAAAGGTTGAAAGGGTGAGAATAATTCTGCAAGGTACGACAGACAGAGACAAGAAAAAAAGATCAGAGAAGAAGAAAAAGAAGAGTTGGGGTGGGTGGATAAGAACAGGGCTTCTCCTGTCTTGGCCCTAATGGTTCAAATTAGGCCTGGGAACAGTGTGTGTGTGTGTGTTTATGTTGCAGCAGTGACCGAGGGACAGGCAGTGGGGAATGCCACAGGGCTCAGCTGAAGGGGTCCCAGCCTGCAGACAGAGGGAGACCAGAGCTGTGTGAGTCAGGCTCGACACCATATGAGGTGGCAGCCTGTCACATCCCAGCCCGTCACTGAGTGAATAAACAGCAGAGCCGGTTTCACCACACAGCGGCTCCAGGGTGACTTCAAACGGTCGCACATGTGGTCGGGACGATTTATCACTTTAGCGGAAATTTCCATAAAGTTAAAGTCGGACCAGAAATCAAAAATCAAAAAGAAATGCTTTTCGCAGTGGGACCACTTGTTAGTGGAAGTATGACTGGGTCAGCCTTTCATCTCAGTTATCTCAGATTTAGAGAACAGGGAGCAAAATAATTAAATAGAAGAAGTTTCAGAACCAACAAATTATCAGCTCTGGGGAAATGAGGATGACGGAAGCGAGTTAAGTGAGTTTCTAAAACAAAGTTAGGATGCTGCCCTCTAAAAACCTGCTCATTTTTTGACTGTATAACAGTAACATCTCTTAGCTTTTCTACTGTTGTTACTTTAGATTTCTTTTTTCATCCTTTGCAAAATGAAACCAACAGAAAGCTCACATATGCAGTTCAAAATGTTTTGTATATCAATATGTATTTGATGGAAAGAACTGGAAAATAAGTCAGGGAGAGTTTGCCAAGCAATATGACTCATACTTTTTGCATCCTTTTGTACATTTTCCTCCAAGTAACCGCTGGCATTGCACAAGACAATAAAAACAATCTCTTCTTTATTACATTTTTCATACTGCCAAAAAACAAAGAAAAAAATGTGCATCCTTAAATATGTGAGAAATGCCTTTTATTTCCACCTTTAAGCTGCTTTACAATGATTTGAGACTCTTTTTCTTCAAATTGTACATATTTGTCCAGTATTATCTTTTTCAAGTTGATCAAAGTTTCTATAAATGTCAAACTAGGATTCAACGAGTTTCTGTTTTCACTGGAGATCCAGTTTTTTTTTTAGTCACTGGCTAAAAGAAATGTGGCAAATTTATTTTACCACACACTGTAAGGAGGATGATAAGAGAAGAAAGAAGAAAAAAAACAGCAACACTCATTGCAGGATAGAAGATTTTGGGTTTTTCACACACTTCCCCGGCAACAACACACAGCTGGACCACACAGGACGCTCCCTCCTTCATGCTCATTCCTCCGACTGTTTACTTCAATTTAAGGCTGGATTTCTCTAAATATTCCAGAGTGGGATTATGCAATAAAAGACTCATTCATTTTAAGTCTTTGCAACTCTTAACAGTTCAAACACTGCAAAAATATGGCAGTCAGAGCTGAAGCTGCTGTCTTTAAAAATGAAACTTTTATAATGAACCCACAGACAGTGTGTGTCTATGCATGGACATGTTTATTTTACCAGCATTGAATATGTACATCAGCGTTGCACATCCTACGGCTCTTTTTGTCTGTAAATCCCACAATGTTTACGCTGCCATCTACAACGCGCGCCTCTCCGTCTCTCATTGGAATATTCATGCCAATTAAAACCCGGGGCCTATAAATAGACATCTATGATTATGTTGGCAGGGAGGAGAAATCCTGTATGAAAATTATCTGTGTAGTATTAATGAAATGAATGCAGAACATGCAATATAGTCTTACATTAACTTATTCAGTGGGGTTTTGGCTTGTTGCCCTCGGATGCATCGTTTGAGGGAAAACTCGCAGGATTTTTCAGAGAACTAATAGAAAATCTACCGACGCCGTCATCAGAAAAAAGGATGCTTCTAAATTCAGGGTGAGGGATTATGGCTGGGTATTTTTTCCTATTAACTGTAATAATAATAATAATAAAAAAAATTGCATATCTTTTTATATTTTAAGACGCAGGATAATTAGGCACCATGCCGCTAAATGGTGTTCAGGATGTAATTTGGTAATGCTGCCAAACTCCCAAACAGCATTTTTGCCCCAAAAGAAATACAAAACCTGCAAAGCCAAGGGATGTCTGATCTCAACACGGACTTTTACATAGCTAAAGGAAAACGTCATGACTTTATTCTTAAAATGTAAAGAGCCAGAAAGATAGTTTTAAAGGTAAATACTTACTATCTATTGTTGATAGCCTCCATTGTCACTATTGTCAAAGTTGCTTCAGTCTCTATCTGTGTAAAATGTTACATTTAATCAGCTATATTATTTTACCTTTATGCTACAACAACAACAACAGTAATAATAATAATAATAATATCACAACGCTGTTCTTTACAGCTGTGGAATATTTCTCTTACATATTTTCTGGACACTTTGTGTGGATGCTCTTAATCATGTTGTTATTGTTCATTTCACTCATTTCAAATGACAGAAAGAGAATCTGGGTGAAGTTAAAGCAAAAATAATTATGATTTTACACTTACACTGTTTTCCATACAGAAATTCACAACTTTTTGAAATTCAACTTTCCAGGCTTCTGTCCTTTATGTTTAATCAAGACAGGTAGGAAAAAATGCAGCACAAGGAGAGAAGGCAAGAAGGAAGGAAACAAGGCAGGGAGGGAGGACACAAGGAAAGAAGGACAGACACACGGAAGGAAGGAGGACACAGGAAGAGATAGACAAAGGAAGCCAACCCAGGGAGGGAGGTGGTGCACAAGTAAAGAAACGAAGGACCCAAGGAAGGAAGGGAGACACATGAGAGATGCAGGACAACAGCAAAGATAAGAAGCACAGCAGGAAGGACACATGGAGGGAAGGTAGGACACAAAGATGGAAGTACAGAACCAAGGACAAGAAAGACAAAGAGAAATATGCAAAGATGTGAAGGAGGGAGGAATTAGCAAAGGAAGAAAACAAAGCAAAGAAGGAAGGAATGAAGGAAGGAAGGAAGGAAGGAAGGAAGGAAGGAAGGAAGGAAGGAAGGAAGGAAGGAAGGAAGGAAGGAAGGAAGGAAAAGACAACTTATAAGTTTTGAAGTCTGGAAATACTAATATTACATATATTCATGGATTCTCAGATAAGAAAAATCTTGAAGTCAATTCTATACTTTTCCAGACCTTACTTTAGAAAACCTGTCAGGATTAAGGGTTGGTTTGGTAACCTTCCTCAAACCTGTCAGGCTTTTCTTGGCTTCCTTCGAGTTTGGATCAACCAGAAGAATCTCAGAATCTCTGACATGAACAAATCCTGAACGTTCCTGTCAGCGTGCAATGAAGTTAGCTGAAGGATGGAGAACAAAGCGATGGAAAGAACAGGAAGAAATGGCCACAGTACAGTAGAGAGAGCGGTGTCCATGACTTTTGTTCTGCAAACAAACAAAAAGTAAACACCAGCGAAGGAAACACCGCGATACCCGATGCTGCTGATTGCTCCTCCACCTGCCCACTCGGGTTTCCCAGGAGACCATTCTGTTAGCCACCAGACAAAAGCAGCACAAAAAGCCAACACCTCTCTTCTCCCGAGGCACTCGGACACAAAAGAGGTGGGGAGAAAAAGCGATACCACACCTTTGTTTGCTGAGATTAAAACATGTTGCATTCTCTTCCTCCCTCCCATCCTCTTTCCTTTAGAGGTAACTCTGCACTGTACCTGTCAATGAACTCTCTTCCCATTCTCGGATGCTCATAAAATCTGCCTTATTATTTCTGCTTCCCATTGTCTGGACGTCTTTGTGGTGTTTCTAGTGATGCTGTGTGTAGCCGATCAGACTTGGCGCAGGGTGAATGCGCAGGGCTATCTTATGCTGTGCCTCCCCTGTGATATGGGTATAAAGTTGGTGATGTGACTAGACTCGTTGCCCGCCCTGAAGAAATAAAACAGCTACATGCAATCCATATCCAGTCACCTGTGGGAAATCTGAGTCTGGCGATTACAGCTCAGGAATTTGTGCGCACTGCTTTCTCAATGAGATGCCAAAATTGTCTGATTTTTTGCGGCGTAACAACGCAACAGTTTGTTTGTGTGTAAAAACCAGACAAATCGAGCCCTCTCTCCAAACTACTGGGCAGTTCTTCCGACAAAGACGACAAAGGTAAAGGCTGACTTGTGCAACAGGACACGCACCAAATCACTTCAGAGGTGGCGGGCGTTTGGCCCCAAGACACGCAACATCTCCACAGGGGGGTTTCTGCCAATCTGGCAACCGCAGCGGGGGGGCCTCACTCTCATCAAGCGCAGTGGGATCTAGACCACTTACCTACCTTTCAATGTCCACACAGGCTTCAAAGTGGGACTGACAAGTTATGTAGCAACAGTTATCCCATTACACATAGATTCAACGAGTAAGACAGACTCGGCAGAAGCAGTTCGCTTTGAGTTAGGAGGTTTAAATAAAAACATAAGGGTTGGTTTGGCAACCTGCTCCTTCCTTCTAACATTCAGTCCTTTTGTATTGGAGGTAACGCTGAAGCTTCCTGATGGTAAATTCATATAAAGTTTCCTGATTGTTTCATTCTTTCCTGGCAGAGGTATACGGTTTCATTATTGTCTTCCCTGGAGGAAGAATTGTTGGCAGCGCTGAAAGAAATAAGGGTGACTTCCTTAAGACGTCAATTAATGGTATGAAAATAAATAAAACATTTTCACATGACAAACCCAAGACTGAGAGTCAAAGATGCAACAAAGTTAAAACTACAGCAGATGGCTACAGTAGAGTCAACCTAAAGTTATCAAATATGCAGTATGTTGTTTTAGTGTGCTTTTGATATCCCGTGTCGGTAAAAAGCCTTTGCTAATGTCCTTTACTGTAGTGCAATTAAGCTGCCATGAATAAAACACTTAGTAGCTGAAAAGGGAGACAATAAGCTGCTTCCATTCACTGTTGCTATGGCACACTTGCTTTAAGTTTTATAGAATTACAGGTTTTATCACAAGTGGTCATTTGGTGGTCAAATTAGAGGGAGACCGGGATACCCACTGAGCGATGTATTTTTTTAACCTATATCTTGACTTCAGACATGGGAATCCATAAAACTGTTATGAGCCAAAGCCCGGAATGAAAAATGTGAACATTATCATATAAGATATAAATACGTGAAGGAACTCCTGAGTAATTAGAGCACTGTATCCTAAAGTGGGTTTGTTGTTTTAAACCACTTTTCAAATAGAAATCTAATCAAACAGACACATTGTTCTTGGTGAATGTTCTTTTCAGAAAAGGAGGAGTGAATAAAAGCTTCTCCTCAAAACCTCCCTCTCAGTCCCACTATAATAAAAAAAAAGAAAAAGGAAAGCCAAGATAATGAGGCCGGTAAAGTGGAGGTGTATTGACGGGCCGTGTAAGCCGGCCTAATCCTCCTTCACAGCATTTGTTGTGTCATTAGAGCTGTTTACGTTGCGGGTACTGTGACACGGGGCCTATTCACTCCCGTAGCCGTCAGCCACGACCGCTGCAGAGATCCAGTGTTGTAAGTCGGGCATCTAGAAGCCACAATGGACTTTTAAAAGTGGTAGAACCACAAACAGACCTTAAGAGAGGATCCAAGAAAATTTTGATAAGATCCAGAGAAGGAGAGAGGTAAATAAAACACACACAAAACACACTTTAGAAATGTCCCCAGCAGCTTTATTTTTGTGCAAATTTCAAAGATTTTCCTTGCCTCTCATGTTCCACAGATGGCTACATAATTAGATATGTAATGTCATTGTCTTTTTCACATGATGTGAAAGAAATCAAGTGGCCAATGTTTCCTTTAGCAAAGCCTACTTACAGGGTTTCACTGTATTCTTACAGAACCTGCTGGGATGAACCTGTTTAAATCTAAGACTTGAGGGAACAAGTTATGCTATACAGCAGCAAGAGAAGCTATTATTAGTTATTGTGCATTAAACATGTTTAAAAACCCAAATTAAAAGAAAATTAAACAGTAATACAGTGCGATTTTGGAACTTTAACTTCCAAGTAAGTCTGGTCATTCAAGTTTCTTTCTGAAAGCTGACTTTCTTATTGAATCTGGTCAAATAAATAAGACTAGATGGCACCATGAAGTGTGTAAGGCAGATGTTTCCTACAAGTGTGAGTTGTACTCAGACACTTGTGGGAATTTACAACATAAGGGTTGACAATGGATGGTTTACGACCCGCAAGAAAAGCCCTTTGCTTAAGAGCTAAATTACACTTTAATTCTCTTTCTGAAGACAAACTACAATCACGTTTTGTTTTAGCTAACACATTATGGGATGTCTATGTGCAGTTGTGGTCAAAAGTTTACATACACTTGTAAAAAACAATGTCATGGCTGTCTTGAGTTTCCAATAAGTTCTACAACTCTTATTTTTCTGTGATAGAGTGATAGGAACACATACTTGTTTGTCACAAAAAACATTCATAAAGTTTGGTTCTTTCATAAATTTATTATGGGGCTGCTGAAAATGTGACCAAATCTGCTGGGTCAAAAATATACATACAGCAACATTAGCTTTTGGTTACATGTCCCTTGGCCATTTTCACGGCAACTAGGCGCTTTTGGTAGCCGTCCACAAGCTCCAGGTCGAATGTTTGACCACTCTTCTTGACAGAATTGGTGCAGTTCAGCTAAATGTGATGGTTTTCTTGCATGAACCTGTTTCTTTAGCACTGTCCACATGTTCTCAATGGGGTTTAAGTCAGGACTTTGGGAAGGCCATTCTAAAACCTTAATTCTAGCCTGGTTTAGCCATTCCTTTACCACTTTTGATGTGTGTTTTGGGTCATTGTCCTGTTGGAACACCCAACTGCGCCCAAGACCCAACCTTCGCGCTGATGGTTTTAAGTTTTCCTGCAGAATTTGGAGGCAATCCTCCTTCTTCATTATCCCATTTACTTTCTGCAAAGAANTTCTCCTCCAAACATATTGCTGGGTGTTGTGGCCAAACAGCTCAATTTTTGTTTCGTCTGACCACAGAACTTTCCTCCAGAAGGTTTTATCTTTGTCCATGTGATCAGCAGCAAACTTCAGCCGAGTCTTAAGGTGCCTTTTCTGGAGCAAGGGCTTCTTTCTTGCACGGCAGCCTCTCAGTCCATGGCGATGTAAAACACGCTTGACTGTGGAGACTGACACCTGTGTTCCATCAGCTTCCAAATCCTTGCAGACCTGCTTTTTGGTGATTCTTGGTTGACTCTTGACCATCCTGACCAATCTCCTCTCGGCAGCATGTGATAGCTTGCGTTTTCTTCCTGATCGTGGCAGTGACACAACTGTTCCATGCACTTTATACTTGCGAATAATTGTCTGCACAGTTGCTCTTGGGACCAGTAGCTGCTTTGAAATGGCTCCAAGTGACTTCCCTGACTTGTTCAAGTCAATAATTCGCTTCTTCAGATCCACACTGAGTTCCTTTGACTTTCCCATTGTAGCTTTTGTGGCTGAGTCTAATCACTGGGTCAAATGAGCCCTATTTAAATGGGCTCATGAGAAGTCAACAGCTGTAGTCAATCAGAATCACTTACAAGAAGTGAAGAGGCCATGACATGAAGCTAATTTGATTGACACAACTCTCTACATAACCAAAATTGACAATTTATGTTGCTGTATGTATATTTTTGACCCAGCAGATTTGGTCACATTTTCAGCAGACCCATAATAAATTTATGAAAGAACCAAACTTTATGAATGTTTTTTGTGACAAACAAGTATGTGTTCCGATCACTCTATCACAGAAAAATAAGAGTTGTAGAACTTATTGGAAACTCAAGACAGCCATGACATTATGTTTTTTACAAGTGTATGTAAACTTTTGACCACAACTGTATATAGTAGCTATGACGTAAAAATATCAGTGACCCAACTTTTCAATCAGCCGTTTTAGTGAAAAACAGGTTTGTAACTTCAAAACAGACAAAATGTAAGGTAAAATGGTAAAGGGTATTAAGAAATGAAACTGTGAGAATCAGGAATGTCTGAAAAATTAGTATCCCAAAGCTCATGTATCTAAGTTGTTGAATATGATCTATACCAAAACATACAATCGTATTGTCCTGAATGACCAAAACATTATAGAAGTTGAATAGTTGAAATAGAACAACATTTTTGGAGTAGCAAGGAAAAAAAATTAGCATCTAGAATAATAAAAACAAAGAATACAGAGAAACATTTCAATACTGTGAATGCTTAACAGTACTGACACAATAAGAGGACATTCATATTTGATATTTGTCTGCCTCCACTCTTGAATTCCAAGTGTCTGGTGATTTTAATGTCAAACAATAAAATTCTTCTCCAATTTACTTGTAACTTATTTTTCAATTTTTTTCCCCAGACCACATACAGCATAACATTTATATGAGGGAGCACTATAACCAGGACAGGAGCTCCTCTCTGAAACAGGAAGAGCCAGAACATCTGGAGATAAACGAGCGGGATGATCTAAAACACCTGCAGATAAAAGAAGAACAGGAGGATCTAAAATATCTGCAGATAAAAGAAGAACAGGAGGATCTAAAATATCTGCAGATAAAAGAAGAACAGGAGGATCTAAAATATCTGCAGATAAAAGAAGAACAGGAGGATCTAAAATATCTGCAGATAAAAGAACAAAAGGATCAAAAATATCTGCAGATAAAAGAACAGGAGAATCTAGAACATTTGCAGATAAAAGTGGAAGAGAACGTTTACAATCAGAGTGAAGAACAGCTTACACTACAAAAACAGGAGACTAATACCTTTATGGCAATTCCTGTTGATGAGCAAACATACCACACTGAATCAGAACCAAACGGGAACCAAGTCATCTTCCAGGAAGCTGCTGAAGCTGAGAACCAAAATCAGGAAAAGAGCAATCCTAATGACTTTGGAGCAAAGAGAGACGAAGAGAAGAAGCAAAAGAGGTATCAGAAAATCGAACAGCATGTTGACGGTTCAAAACAAAAAGGTCAGGAAAACCTTCCCCAAAGTTGTGACTTGACTAAAAATACATCAAGTACCACATGTCAGAGGCCTTTCTCGTGTTGGAAATGTTTCATTCGAAAAGATGATTTTAATTGTAACATGACGGATCACAAAGGTCAGAAACCTTTTTTATGTGTTACTTGTGGAAAAGGTTTCAGTTACACAAGTGAACTTGCTGTTCACATGAGAGTTCACACAGGTGAAAAGCCATTTTTATGTGAGAACTGTGGAAGAAGTTTCAGTAGACAAAATAATCTAACAGTTCACATGAGAGTTCATACAGGAGAGAAGCCATTTTCATGTGTGACCTGCGGAAGAGGTTTTAGTCTAAAGCAGCATTTAGCTATGCACATGATGGGTCACACAGGCGAAAAGCCCTTTTTGTGTGTGACTTGTGGCAAACATTTCACTACAAAAAATTCTTTGACTATTCACGTAAGAAGGCACACAGGTGAGAAGCCTTTTCAGTGTAACTCCTGTGGAGAAGGTTTTATTGATCAATATTCTTTGACTGTTCACATGAGGAGTCACACAATGTTGAAGCCATTCTCATGTGTGAACTGTAAAAAATGTTTCTCTCAAAGAAAGCACTTAACTAAGCACATGATCACTCACACAGGTGAAAAGCCTTTTTCATGTGCGAGCTGTGGAAAATGTTTCAGTCAAAAATGTACTTTAAGTCGTCACATAATGATTCATGCAGGTGAGAAGCCTTTTCAGTGTCTGACTTGTGGAAAAAGTTTCAATCAGAAATGTAGCTTAACGGATCACATGACAGTTCACACAGGTGAGAAACCTTTTTTATGTTCAACTTGTGGAAAAGATTTCAGTCGGCGACATGGTTTAACTCAGCACATGAGAAGCCACAGATGAGAGGCATGGTTGCCATGGAGACATTTTAAATGAGTAAAAATCTACTGTAGCCCAAAATTAGCAACCTAAAACATACTTGAGTAAAAGGCACATAGTTCTTTTTCCACACCAGTTGGTTATGGGGTATTTAGTGATTATAATCTCAAAGTTGAATTAAATTAGTAGAAAAATGCAAACAAAACGTCTAAATTGTCATTGCTTTTTCCCACAAAGCCACAAGACCAGAATCAAGCCTTTTGTGGAAACCTTTTATTAGTTGTTTGCTGCTGAGCTACACATAGTCACCTGTTGTAAAGACAGCACAGGCATAAGGATAGTGTAGTTAATATGATGAAAGTATATTCACCTGGATTTTATGTTGATGTAATTATTAGAAGAGATAAATGTTGCAGAAATTGCACCCAATTCTGAACCTGACAGCCATTGTTTTTGTGAGATCTTGAATCGTTTCTTTGGATTTCTTTAACAGTATCGCACAAGAAAGCAGTGGGTCTCAGGAATTGGAGGAGTGCTTTAAAATAAAATCCAGGTCATTGGCTCTAATTTTATAACTTTTTAAGATTACTTGTCTTCTTCCTAATAAATGACAACAGTCCATCCCAGCAGAAACTTTTCTCTGCAAGTTTAAGTGGATGTAAATGATTTATGGATGGTGCTTTTGTTGTTTTTTTTCTTTTCGTTCCCTTTTTCTGTACCGTGGACTGGTGAAGTAAATTCAAAACTCCAGCAGAGGGAGCTGTTAATCTCTCATCTTGATGTTCAGAAAGATTTTATTATTCCTGGACTGTGTAGATTATTGTTTTTTTTTTTTTTTTGTAAAATATAGTTTAATGTGTTAATTTTACAATTTACCTTTTCAAATTAAACCAGAGCTGAGCTTAATCTGCCCTTCTGAATATACTGAAAACTGTTGTAAGTCCTTTAATATGTTCTATAGCTGGTAATAATAGTCATATCAGTTAATAAACTGTAGTCCAGTGAGACGGTTCCATGAATTTGTATCAGTAGTGTTTGACTGATTTTGGTGAGTTTTTATTGTTTACATAAAGTTTGCCAAATAAAAAGTTTTGTGGAAACTTTTCAGTTTTAGCTCGTTCTTTGACTGCTTGATTTTATCTGTTTACAGATCACAGTCAGGGTGAAGAACAACTTGCATCAAAACAGGAGACTGATACGTTCATGTCAATTCCTGTTTATGAGCAAACATACCAAACGGAATCAGAACCAAACAGGACCCAAGTCATCTTTCAAAAAGCTGCTGAAGCTGAGAACCAAAAACAAGAAAGAAGCTATCGTAAAGACTTTGGTGCAAAAAGAGACGAAGAGAAGAAACAAAAAAAGAGGCATCAGGAAAGCAGAGAGTATGGTGACAGTTCAAATCGAAATAGTGACTTAACTAAAAAGATACCAAGTAACACTTGCAAGAGACCTTTCTGTCTCTTTTCTGATGTAGAAAAGATTCAAAGTGCGTTACATCGTAAAAATATAAAATAATACAGTCATAGAAGACAGTCAACAATTGAAACATAACATTTTCTTGTGGCATTATTCCACATCAGCATGTTTATAAATGTTTCATTTATAATGTTTCAAAATCAACTCGCAACAGGTTTTAAGTCTGGATTTAAAGAAACTCAGAGTTTCAGCTGTTTTGCAGTTTTCAGGAAGTTTATTTCAGATTTGTGGTGCATAGAAGCTGAATTCTGCTTCTCTATGTTTGGTTCTGGGTCTGATGATGCAGAGCAGAACCAGAAGGTCTGGAAGGTTGATGCAACAACAGCAGATCTTTAGTGTATTTTGATGCTAAGCTGTTCTCTGATTTATAAACTAGCAACAGTATTTTGAAGTCTATTCTCTGAGCTACAGGGAGCCAGAGGAAGGACGTTAGAACTGGTGTTATGTGCTCTATATTCCTGGTTTTAGTGAGAACGCGAGCAGCAGCGTTCTGGATCAGCTGCAGCTGTTTGATTGATTTGTTGGACAGACATGTGAAGACGCTGTTGCAATAATCAATGCGACTGAAGATAAATGCATGGATGACTTTCTCTAGATTCGGTTAGGACATTAGTCTTCTAATCCTGGAGATGTTCTTCAGGTGATAGAAGGCCGACTTTGTAACTGTCTTTATGTGGCTTTGAAGGTTCAAGTCAGAGTCCGTCAGTACTCCCAGGTTTCGGACCAGATCGCTGGTTTTTAGCTATAATTAGCAGTATAAACAACCACACAAAAAATTAGGATTTCAGCAAAAATTGAAATGGAGCATCAACACCTAATGTGTGAATGTAGTCTCTACATTAAGATGGTTTTCCTTTATAATAGTCACATTTGATTGCAGTATTTTCCTCAAAAAGTTAGAAAATATGTTCAGGAAGCCACATTTCCCACACTGGACACACCAATAACCTATCCAGATTTCTCTAACCCCTTATTATTATCCAACATGGCCCAGATGTTGTTCAGGCCAGCATGAAAGGGGATTTAGCGATGCTAATTGTTATGGTTGATGGGCACCAAAGTGGCTTCAGACTGGATGAGTTGATGGAGACAGATACAATAAGCTTTAGTTTCATATCAGCTGATCCTGGATCAGTTTCATGCTCTGATCCCGTCTGGTATGTCTGTAATTCATCCCGTTGATGGCGATCTGAGAGATGAAGCTTATTACTGTGCTGGCACACGCTCAGACTCACCAACGACTGGCTGAACCTCGTCCAGATAACTTTTAAAGATCAGTTTGCTGGGATCCTGACAGCTAATAACTAAATTCCTGACTTTAATGAAAAACGCATTCAGGAGGACATGTCCCAAATTTGGACATTCTGTTATTGTTGTGGGACACATCATCCAGTGTGAGGAGTTTGACCTTTGTCCTCCCAGTCAGTTTGATAAAAACCAAAGAGGTTCTACTAAAGAGAGAGCTTTTATAAAACAATTTTTGTTGTGATTACTTTAGACATTGTGTGATCTTAAGATAGGCTCAGGACAATTTGAACTTCAATTATATGAACTAAATACATTCCTCAGTGATAGTGCACAGTTGCTTCAGTTCATAGGTGTGCCTTAAATGTATTTTGTTAAAATTGCACTTGAAAAAACACATTTATTTGGCCCTCAGTGGCCATTTGCACGCACTTTACCCCAACAGAAAGTCTGTCCAGCACCAAGGAGGGAACAACCCATCAGTGCATAAGGACTTGGTTCCAAACCACCAGGAGAGATACTCCAGGAAGGCCAAGAGGAAAGGATAGGCCCACCAGAACCAAGCCCAATCACAGTAACAAGGCCATCACTGCACCACAATCAGTTCCTTACAAATCCTCTCAAGCCAGTAAAGCTGGATGGATAGCATCGGTAGCTAACCAATTTTACACCAGAAACGTCCAATTGGAAGAAGGCAACATTTTTTGCCAGTGAATATTAACTATATCCTGACTAGGCCACATAGACTCCCTCTGCTGTGCTTTGAGCTACTCTGTTTTGGGAGGTTAAATGTCCCAGAGCTGGTTTTCTTTAAGGATCTTTTCATGTGTTGGCACTGGCATCTTGCCTCTTTTTCATCAACAATGTTCAAGGATGTTCAAGCCACGTGAAAATTATATTTTTATTTCAAGAGCAGAGAGCTTAGTTTCTCCTGGCCTGATGATCTCCATGGTGCTTCTGACCAAATTCAAGCAGGCTGTCATGTGGCTTGGGGGCCGAGAGGCTTTCCTATAAAGATCTAATTTGTACAGTGCGTTGGAATGATCAACCTGGATGACTGTCTTATCATCCAGGTGTCATCCAACAAAGGGGAGTTGGAGTTCTATCTTTATGATCATTAGGTTCTCTGTCACCTCTCTGACCAACGTCTGTCTTCCATGATTACTCAGGTTGTTGATACAACAACAGATTCATGCCTTCACACAAGCTGGTCTTGGAGATCTGTTGACCATTTCTTTGAGCTGACCTCTTAGTTTCTCCTCCAATAAACACTACAAAACCTATGCAATAATTTTGGGAAAGTTTTGTTTTATTTTTGCGGTCGTATCCTGTGATGTCACTTCCTCCTTCACCAGATCGGTCATGGCTGTTACAGAGGAATGTGAGTTTCTCTCAGAGCTTCTGTTGATTTTCTAGCCATAAAAGTTGCTGTAGAGAAGGAAGTGTTTTACTGTCTTTTAGCTAAAGTGTTTGTTGTTGCACTCCTACTAATGTTATATAATTACCACTTCCTTTATTTCATTAAATTAATACATGTGCACCTTTTTTCACTTAAAGTTCTCCTTTCTCTCAATTTTCCATAAATATACTCGGACACAATCTGACTGTGCACAACTAGCTTCTACAGGAATGGCCTTTATATGTCTTCTGTCCTGCAGACTCTAAGTAATCTATATGATTATGAATTTCAATGTTTTGAACTTAAGAACTGAAATAAATAATATTTTTTGACATGTACATTGTTTGAGTTGAGTGACAACAGAGGTGCTTCAAAAGAGACACTTCTTTTCTAACTGATTAGGAAACTAAAAATGATGATTAATTTATAATTATAGGGGAATCACTGACACACAAAAACAGTTAATTGCTTCTTGTTTTGCGACTTGTATGTTGGACTTTAAGCCATCGTTATTGAACATTGAGGAATATCGCCGAACACTACTCCAGAGATGATGCTGTTCACACCTACAGATGAAGATTTGTCCTGACCAATCGGCATCTACAGAGATATGACGTCATCAAAATGTACAAGGTTGGTATTCTTTGACTTTCAACTAAAGCTGATACAAGAAGAGAGTTTAGTTTGCACAAGGTAGCCTAAGTAGTTTCCAACATCCATCCATCCATCCATCCATTTTCTAACACCCTTGTCCCTAGTGGGGTCGGGAGGTGCTGGTGCCTCTCTCTAGCTAACGTTCCGGGCGAGAGGCAGGGGTTTCCAACAACAGTGTAGATCAAAAGAAGGTCTCAAGCTGCTGCTTGAGAGCGATGGAAAACTGGGATTTTCCATCACTACCGAAATCTGGGATTATGCAGAAACCACATAGCTGAAATTCGTAAAGCTCAGAGGAAATCCAGAGAACATGCAAAGGGAGAATATGTCATGTATGGCTGTGCTAACTTTCTGCTTGAGGTAAATCCAGTTTGTGATAAATATTTCCTGGCTTTCCTTCGCTGTACTTTGAGAAAAGGTTGGTACCATAGTAATTATTTTCACCAAAAACCTGGTTTCGAGAGAGAAGTGTTCCCTACAGTCATCCTCTGTTCAGCGAACATCCGTCCTCCTGTGGGACAACCCCAGACAGACATAGGATCAAGAAATGGATGGATGAAAGGATGGATGGACTGATTAATGGATGGAAGCTCTATAAACATGTAAATCTGACCTTACAGTGTTTCAAAGCTACTGCGTTGGCTGAATGAAGCTGTGCTGCTTTAAAAAGCTTCTTCGCCTGTTCAGTCAACTCTCCTTTTACACAGAAAGACGTTTTCAGACAGAAGAGGCTTTGATACACAAAATACCACACAACCCTTGTAGAGAAAAAAAAAAAAACCTTTACCTACCCACCGCCCCTTGAAAGCCCCTTTGCAACTATTATCACTCTGCGTGTCCGTGAGAGGGGAGGTGGGAATCTCCAGGGACTGAATCCATTTTACCCGTGTTTCCATTACGGCAGCAGACCCATACATACATGCACACATTTATGCCTACGTTCTCTGTGTTCCTCAAAGCAGAAACAACATCTTTCTGTGCCGTTATGTGTTATATCTATAAAGAATCTCATCTTTTAGCTACTTTTTAGTCATAAGTCACTCCGCAGCACAGGAAAGACTGAAAAATGTACAAACGAAAGCAGAGAAATTCCTCAGATTGGCGGCAGGTTTCTGATAACAGAGATACTGAGGCTTATTAAAGTTCAGGTAACCACATTAGAACCTCAGTGAACTAACCTCAGTTTTACCTGCATGTTGTCCAATATGTGAGGGGATTGTGATCCTTGAAACATTTTTTTTTTTTGTTAAAATGACGAAGAAAGTTGTAACCTGAAGTTGGGAAAAACCCTGGAAAGTCCCCTAAAGTTGGAAGCCTTACTTGGAGAGCTAAGTCACCTACTTTGATTTTTTTATTTCAACATGGTGGAACTGGACTACTAATGGCAATAGGTCATTTTTGCCAGGTTCATGTCAAGGGCGAAGTCTTGGATCACCAAGTCTCTAAAGACTGAAATTAACATTCTTATATTAGATGCATATAATCTTATCGTCTAAAACCGCAGAATTGCGGTAGATTATTAATTTAAATAATTTCATTAGGCCTAATTTAACACATGAAGAGTTGACAGTGTTCTTATGCTGAAAATGTTTACTGGCTAACTCTCTAACCTAAACAAAAACTACACTAAAACCCCCAAAATCTTATCAAGCATTTTTGGTCCAGTTTCTAGTCCAAATATCTTTTTACATTTGAAATAAGACAAAACTTTCAGGTAACTTTTCAGCAAGATATAGGAGCTTGTTTAGAGTTAATTCTTTCTTAATATTGATTAAATAATACTAGTTCCATTGGCAGACAGTTTCACTTATAACAAGACATTTTTCCCATGTTATAAGTGAAAACATCTGCAATCGGAGCTAATACTTTTCCATCAATATTAAGGAATTATCTACTCAAAACAAGCTCCTATGTCTTGCTGAAAAGTTACTTTTAAGTTAGTTTTGTCTTATTTCAGATGTACTAAGAAATTTCCACCAGAAACTATAGATCAAAAATACCTGTAAGCAACTTTATAAGTAGCTAAGCTAATTAGTTTTTTTATCTTATGCATGGTCTGTAATGCCTTGAGTGGTGGTGAAAGTCTACAGGCTTGATGATTAACATGCATGCTCATGTTTATGTAACTGGTCACATGCAATGGAGGCAGCTTAAATGTAGTCACCCCCAAGAACCTACATTCCTGCACATCTGGTGCCAGCCGAGATTTTAGCTGGTGACCTTTCAGCCATGAGTCAACAAGACCAACCAACCAACCACCAGACCCAACGTGCCAACTCCTAGTGTTCGATTACACACAATGCAGAGCAGCGTAATGCTATCTGCTTGTGTTGCTAATCATAGTTAGCCTTTGTGACTAAGCACAAGCATTTTAAATCTCACCGGTTTTCCGCCTTGACATGGAAACACGGGTACATCAAACGGGACATCGTGAACTGGACTTCTGAGGTAAATGTGAACTCTGACTTGTGAAAACTGAAGGTAGATTATTGGAGGTAACTGGTAAACTAATGCCACCAATTTGGTTAAATGCGAATAAACTGACTGTTGAATTGTATCTGCAACTGAAGATGAAAAAATACTAAAGAAAAAAAGGATAACAGCCTGTTTACTGTAAGCTGTATATTTGGTGGTCTATTCAGTAACACACAGGTTTCAACATCAATGACCACTTTCTCCGGTCAGAACTGCGGATCCGATCGGAGCTGGCCTCAGTCTATAGAGCTTCGTAGTGGATCTGGTTCCAGGTGAGGCATTGTTGTTCTGCTCTGATTGTTCTTCAGGTTCTATCAGAGGATCTGAGTCGGTGAAACTCCATCTGCAGGAGTCCACACTGAGCGTGTTTGTTTCGAGGGGGATTCCCTGAACTGTGGGGACGCCAGGAAATTCCACGGACACTGTGGCTGTGTGCGTTGCCCTTCAATTGTTGTAAGGACAACTCTATGTTTGCATTTAGCTTTGATGTAGTGTAACACCACGAAAATGTCTTTATTTTTTTATAAATTATTAGCACATAGTACAATGGAAAGTCTCTTTTGCCCTTTAATCGGTGCTAATTTTCTCTTTTGCTGTTATATTGACAAGTTTTGTTTACAAATCAAAACTGTACCAGATATAAGTTTGAAATCATCAAAATGATAAATTTATCTAAAAATGTGAGATTCTTCTTTTAGTAACACTTTACAATAAGGCTCCCTGTATAGATGGCTAGTAAATAGTTCATAGACATGTTATTAATTCAACTCTTAACACTTTATAACAGTTTGTTATGCATTTATTAAGGCTGAGAAGGAGATTAAATCCACTGGTTTCCTGTGAAATAGTGAGTCAAATCTGTTCACATATGTATTTTATCTAGAGTTACTATACTAAACATTTAAGACTGCCTTGTAAGCTCAATAAGCATTTGTAAACGGAATATTTTAGCATATAGTCTGCTTGTTGAGCTTAATTAATGAACAATAAACAATTATTAATAATTTATAAAGTGTTTATAGATTAATTAACTAATGATTTAATAGCCATCTATAAGGTGAGACTTCTTTCTATAGTTCCTGAAATTAAGTCGGACACAGATAATGAAGAGCCTAAATTTGAACATCTTCTTCAGATCCTTACGCTAGCATTAACACAGAAACTTGAAACTCGCATACACACACACACACACACACACACACAAAGAAGCATACACGCTGGACCGTCCTCTTCCCGGATGACATTTAGGCCGATATATAAACCACGGCAGAGACTCAGTCAGAAGATTTCTGCAGTGCAATACTGAAGTACTGTAACACTTTCCTGTCTGCTAACTGAGCTGTTCAGCTGCCAGCCTACCTGTCGCCTCCATCAGGGACCCGTCTGACCTCAAAGCATCATGCTCACCAGGTATGTTGGTGCTCTGTTATGTTTATTTTCGTCATAGTGCCGGACTGTAGGCACTAACATACAGATCTGCACAGACACAGTCAGCAAAAGTCAGAGAGAGAGAAACACAGGTCCAAATAAGGAGGAACAGCTGGAAAAATGTATTTCAGAGAAATTTCTTGTCTCCAGATCTTTGTAAACTTTAAATCCAGTTTACAAATTTCAGTTTTTGATGTAATCGAAGAACTTTCTTCTGCCTTTCTATGCACACTTCTTCACTGAAATATTGTAGATTGATTCTCAATTGGATTTACTGCTTTTCTCAAACTGTTAAACATCTAACTTGTCTAGTGGTGCATTCTTATCATGTTTGATCTTTATGAATTAAAATTAAACCTTTCATAAATGTTGTAAAGCAGAAGAAAAGCTTCTCCTCAACCTAAACGTTATGCTTGTGTTGCAGGAAAATGATTCTTCTGTTCTCTCTGTTTGTCCTGCTTGTAAAGGGAGACTTTGATACCAATGGTAAGATTATATCCCGACTAATTAAAAATATAATCTAAAACTCACCTCTGTTCAAATTACATTTGTGCTCAATAATGATGTTTTATGATTTCAGATGTGGGAAGTCAAGCCATATCAACAGGTAACAATCATCCAGATGTCTCTCGTCATAAAGTATACTAAAACTGTAATGACATGTCATTAAAATCTTTATTTCTAACTTTTTTTGTTAGATAAAGATTCATTGTCTGATGAAGCTCCTACAGGTCAGTAACAAACTGTTGACCCAAAGAAACTCGAATCTTCTGGATATTTGCGGAAATTCTTATTTAAAAAATAAATAAATAAAAATACTGAATAAAAACCAAGCATAAACTTTAAAGTTTGAAAATGTGACTAAGGTTTAAATCTTGATCAAACTATTCCCTGGAATACTAATATTTCCAGACAGTAAATCACTTATTTACCACAACTTGAATAAACAGTTGTATGTCATCAGCATATTGACGAATCATCCATTAAAGTGAATGACAGTTTCATATTTAAACATATTCTTCTTATTCTAAAAAAGTTAAAAGTTTGTTTCCTTTTAAATCACTGCTAAATAAAACGACATAAAAAGATACAAACTGTTACAAGATCAGGTTTTTTCTAAAAGTAAAAGATTAACATAAATGATTTTACATTATCATGTTTTAGTTGAGGATTGTTCATAAACATGTTGCTGTTAAATTAATGAGCTTGTTGCCAATTAGCGCCACCTGCAGAGCCTCTGTTAAGTCAACTGAAAATATTTCCTCTCAACTGCTGTTCTTGATGTTTCAGAGAGCATGAACGTTGTCTCTCCTGACCAACCTGGTAAGATGGATTTTTTTCAGCACTGCTTAAAATATTTAGCTAAAATCACAGTTAAAATATTTCAGCTCAATGGGAGACATTGGATAAAACTTCCAGTTACATTTGGGTGAATGTCATAAAATGAAAAATCAATATTTGATGCAATTAACGTAGCACTGTGATTATAAATAGATATGTGAAAACAAAGATGTTTCATCCTGTCAGCTTGTACCAAAAGTAGTAACATTTGTTTTTATTATTTTGTTTCCTACAGCTAAAAGATCCCATTCAGGGATTAAATAAAATAACAAGCAGCTATGAATGTAATCAGGTTTATTAAAAGAAGCTTTAAGGAAAATAAACCAGGTTAATACCAAATATTTAAGATGAATTTACTGATGAATCTGACTGACCACTCTGTAAAATTCAGCAATTTCAACTATAAAGTTACAATCACTGTTTTCACATAAACCACGTTGTACTTCTTCCTATAACTAGTCAGAATGCAAATTAATTCTTACTTAGAGCTTATAATAAACATATGACTATTTAAATATCAGTGTTTTCCTTTACATTAAAGTAAATTAATATAAATGCCTTTGACCATTAATATCAGTGATGAAAAAATCAGTTTTGGAGGCAATTTCTTGTCTTTTTAAACATGAAGAACTTTGTTGTTCTTTGGTAAACCAGAGAAAACACTTATTTATAAAAATAAAATAAAAAAACCTTCAGGATCATTTTAATTGCAGCATAGAAAACTCTATGCTACAATGATGAAAAGTTCTTTGATTTTGTTTTTACCAATTAATTTGCCTGGACTACAATTATTCTGCCTAGAATTGCAAAAGACCTTTAGATTTGTTAAAAACATTTATTTCCTCTTGATAGCTGATAATTTAACATTTCTGATTTTGGGTCCGGAGCAGAAATCCAAAATAATATTTATTATTTTCAAAGAAAAATGTTGAACAGGTCATAAATTTCCACCCTAAAAGTAAAGCAATAATAAATCATAATGAATTTCTACACAGTTTCAATAGGAAACTGAGCTGTTCAAAAATAAAAAATTATGCTTAAAGTGGATTTATTAGATTTCTAAAATAAAAAGCAGAAACACTAAAATGATAAAAAATGAATCATAAATCTGTATGAAAATCAAACCAGTAGAGTTTGCATTAAAGTAAGAGTTCAGATGATCATGTTGTCTCTAACAGCCAGATTTAAAGAAAAGCTATAAATATGATTATAAATTAACATAAATATAAATATTTCCTTTCTGTGTACAAAGTAAATTGATTGGTGAACATTTTCAGCTTTACAAAAACAAATGTAACCATTTTTTGCAGATGAATCCCAGTATTACGGAGGAGGACCATCAGGTAGGAAACATGTTGATTAAAATGGTTTTAAAACAGAAACTTTATGTTTTCTGCTCTGACATTATTATTAAATAAGCGAGCGCTTTGTCCTTTCACTCCTTTACCATTTCATGTCTTTTTAGTTTTGGTCCAAGTGATTTTTTTTTTTTTTACCTTCTTTGAACCCCGATGACTTGAGTAAATTTATAATCATAGTTTGTTGCAGAAATTATACGTATCAGTAATCATAATAGTCAATCTGCCTAAAGGGAGATCAGAAAATAAATGGGGAAAAAAGGTGTAATGCAAAGTTTTCAGAAAATAGTATGCAATTAAATTGAGTTAAAAGTCACATTTCAGCCTTTTTTTTAATAAAAGTTCCTCCCATCATTCCTCTAAAATAATCAACTGAAATAAATACAAACTGATATGCAGTTGCACAGGTGCAAAAATTATTTGTTCAGAGGCAAGAAATAGAAGTAAGTAGTAATAAATAAGTAATAGAAGCTGATTATTCACCAGTTCATCTGTTTGTATTTCTTGTTTCTCGGGTTTCAGACACCAGCAGCACCAGTTCAGAGACAGCAGACAGTAAGACCTTTCTCCTCCATTTTCCACTTTTAAACATGGATACATTTACACTCAGATGATCTAAACACCCAACTACAGTCCTATAATCATATTAATCACCTTAGAGTTTCAACAGTATTGATTTATTAATTTATTCAGTCATTTAATATTTGCATTTCTTTTGTTTAGCTCCTGCAGCAGAGCAAGTTGCAGCTCCTGGTACAAAAGACTTTCCTGTGTTTTTATTATTATTATGTTTTAACATAAATAAAGCATTACACCTGTGTTAAGTGTTTATATGACTATGTGATAAGTTGTTTAACTGTTTCAGAGCCTGTTGCAGCCGCTCCAAGCAGTGCAGAGGAAGAGGATGGTGAGGAAGAAACACACTGCTTTAATCTGCCCTCCACTCTCTATATTTCAACTTTAATCAATAGAAATATTTTGCAAATGAGCAAGGGTACATTAGCAACAGTAAATTATAGTTTGAACAAAATTAGAATTTTTTAAAAATAATTTTATCAACTAACACAGAAGTCTTGTGTTTAAAATATATTTAGAATATTGTCACCGTCCTAAAAATAATGGCCTCAGTAATTTATTGCAAAAGCATAAAAAATCGCCACCTTTTTTTGCCAGAAGAGGATTTAGACAAACATAAATCAATCAATCATTTTTGATTTATTATCAATTATTATTAATTAATATTTTTTTTTTCAAAAAACAAAAACAACAAATGTCATGCAACAAATGATTTAATTTATTTATTTGCAAAAATGAAACTAAAGAAATCACCGCCTCTTTTTTTTTTTTTTTTTTTGCCAGAAAATTATTTAGGCAAAAGAAGAAAAAAAAAAAATCACCTTTGGCAAAAAACAGCACCATTATTTTTATTATTTTTGCAATAAAACAAAACAAAACAACAAAAAAAAGGACATTTTTGGCAACAAATGACACCATTAAAAGAAATCACCACCTTTTTTTCCACCAAAAGATTAATTAGATTTAAAAAAAAGAAAAAGCTAAAAAAAAAAATCACTTTTGGCAAAAAATGTTTTCATTATTTTAGGATGGTGGCGATATATTACAATATTTTTACACTGAAACTTTTTAATTTATGAGCTGTATTTTTTTTCTTGCAGAAGATGAAGGTAATGACTCCGACGAAGGAGCAAAGAAAAAGTTCAGCTCTCGTTCAGCGAAACCTCCAAGCCCCGCCCACAACAACCAGAGCCCCGCCCACAGCGTTCAGATCCCCGCCCTCCCGCCTCAGCCTGTCGCCGCCCAGCCGAAAATATTGCAGAGGACCCGGTCGTCCAAGAGACGGTCCAGAACCAACCGCCGTCAGACACAATAAAACACCCAAAATAACCCAGAAACATGTAATCTGCCCCAACAGGTGGCGCTGTTTTGAGCAGTAAAGAGGAAACACTTTGGTGCTTTGGTTTATATTCACCTTCAGTCTCAAAAGTTAAAAACTGAAACCAACAGTTTGATTGGACAAACACAGACCTCAGTCAGACGCTTCTGGAACAAACATGCCGTTTCCAATCACAGCTGTGAAACGTGAATTGATTAATTTTTTAATGTGTTTTAATGCATTTGAAGCTGATAGTAACTGAAGATTATCTATATAATTACAGAAAATGCTTTGTGACACTTTAAATTCTAAATTAGGGCTTTTTGTTGCAGAGACTCTCTGGCCTCTGATATGTTTTTATCTTATGCGTAAGGATTTTGGCCTCTGGACTTCAGCAGACCTCAGAGTATTAAATCTGCTCAGTTTTGTGATTTTGTTTTTATTATTCTTGTAAACATTTGTGAAACCATTAAACATGTCGCTTCTATCGTTCCCTGTATCATATTTTATTAAGGTTAAACAAAACTCCTTTGCCTGTCAGAAACCGAATATTACAAGCATTGAAAAATGAGATGTAATAAATATCAGATTAATCTATGTTGTGTCTTTTCTTTTTTAAGGAAAACACCAATTTGGTTGCTTTTTATCCCAGTTTTAAGGCATCCTTCAGGAAAGTTTGACTCTGAACTTCATGATGTGGAAATCAGGACTGTGTAATCGAACGTTTCTCCTCAAGGAGACAGTTTTTTCCTCCACCATGAATATTCATGTTCATATACAAACATTTGAACGCAGAAACGACCAAGAATTGTTTTCATGAGAAAATGTGCTTGATTGATTCCAGATGTGATGCCAAAAAAACCTACGTAGTTTACGAGCTATTGATACAATTTGTTCATACAAAAGAATATTCTTTACACCGTTTTTATGCACGATGCATGAAAACGGCCAGAAAAAATAGCTTTTTTAAATTAACCGCAGCATTTTAAAACTTTTCTAAATTCTTCCAGATTTGCTGCAGACCTAGAATTTATCAGAGTTTTTACTGATTCATCCCACAGACTGAAACATGTATGTTTCGCTAACTGGATGCTCTAAATTTATGTGTGTGGTTGTTTGCTTTTATTTTGCTCCTGTTTGGAAGCTTGTTTCTCAAGTTAATTTAGACATTAATAATCCTAAAACCAAATCTGATAACTAGTTTTAAAGTTTGGAAAGTGGAGATTCGGGTACATTATTATTAGACATTATTTTTGATGCTAAAAGTTGAATTTGACAGGTTGTTGTGTCCAGTGAATTAATAATTGTGATGAGCAGCGCCTCCTGGTGGAGAAGATTATTAACAGAACACTTCAAATGACACAATCAAATCAAGACTGATTTAATGTGAGTGAAGAGAAATTTATGGGATAGCAGCTGGTTGTGTTGTAAGTTTTAACAGGATTAGGTTTAGGTTAAAATGTTGAGTGTAAAAGGTTGGCGTTGGTCATGAGTGTGCAGCCGGATGTGTGTGTGAGTGGGTTTTTTGTCTCTGGGAGCATGCTTGTTTGGCTGGAGTTTGTTGCTGCAGATACAAAACAGTCAGAGAAAAAAGAAGCGAAGCAGGGTAAATCCCCAGTAAAACAACAGCCCACTTTCTTCACATGCTTGCAGTGTGTTATCAGTGAAGGTAGCAACAGGGTGCTGGGAAGTCTGACTCAGTGTACAAATGTAACCCAAGTCACTTTTTCTTATGTTTTCGGGTCTGTTTTTCCTGCAGAATGTAGGCAGAAAAGTGAAATACAGGGTAAAATGCAATTTACTGAAAAAGAGTCAAAGCAGAGAAACATCCAGAAACAATAATTTATTTGTCAATTCAGTTCTTTTCAGAGTGCGTCAGCTTTTATTCTGATTTTAAGTTTGAACTTTATTCCTCACTTTGAATTCATGACAATCAATTTAAAGATGGTACAGCTGAAAATCCCAAATATTCCGGATTATTTTCTCTCTGTCCGAAGATGAGGTCCGGATTGTTGCTGCTTCAGCTTGTTTGTTCAGTTTTTGTGAAATAAATAATCAAAACAAGCCTCTTGTTTTGGTTTATCTATGAAGAAATAAAGCAAATTGAAAGAATGATGGCAAGAAACTAAACCAAGATGTGCTTTTACTTTTACTGGAAAGATTTCACTTGTAAAATGCATCAGAAAGTTGCATTGTAAAGCAAAGGATTAAGGCCAATAAAATAAGGTTGTAGTACTATGAGAATAAAGTCAAAGTACGACTTTATTCTTGTATTATTTAGACTTTATCCTGATGATCCTACAACTTTATTCCTGTACAAATTTATTCTTGTAATTTTGTGATTTTCTTTTGTTTTTTAAAAACTTTATTATTGTAATATTATGATTTTATTCTCATCATTTTATTTTTTCTTAGTATGGCCCTAATACTTTGTTGTATAAAGCCGCCATCATAGAAGTTTGTTTATCTATTTTAAGAGCAACAGATTTCTCTATATTCATGGGAAGGATGTGTGGATTATTAACATTTCAAAATAATATATTTATTAATTTTAATATAAAAAACTGCTGCTGCACTATTTTTATTCCTAAAATTAGAAATAGTCCTTTAATTTTCCTTTACAATTTATTTAATCTCTATGTTAATAAGGTTCTCATTGCTGACGGATCCAAACATTAAATACCAAAATGGTTCTCCATTGACTCTAGAGTTATTCTGAGTAAAAAATGGACCATGAATCTGGTTAAATAATTGAAAAAATGGCTGACATCTTTCAGGAGGTTAAAAACACGACCAACCCACTGAAGATCCACTGAGTCTCTTTGGTTCTTCACAAAAGAAACAATCATAATCCTATAAAGTCATTATGTTACATTTACTTTTGAGCAATTTAATTACCCATAGTTTATCACCATTTACTTTTTAATTGTTTCATTTCCATGTCATGCAGGTATGTGAGATCCCCACAATAAGGACTTAATTGTTCATCTGAGAAGTTTTTTGCCATATGTGTAGTTCCCAGTGTTCAGACAGGCCCACATCTGGAACTAGTTTCTAAGCGTGGGAAAAAGTAGCGGCTCATAGTCCGAAAAATACGTCAGTCTTGTTTTATTTTTATATTGTAAAAAATAAATGTTATTCAATGTGGTTTGAAGACTTAAAGATAATTTTGCATGTTAACTGTATTAAAAGAAAGGCATCTGGTTTTCCCATTTCTTTTTGGGTTTGATTGAACAATTTTATTTCTCAGAATAAGAACAAGATTCGGGTCACCTTCTTTCAAAACACTTTCTATATTTAACCGAGTTTAATAAGTTAAGTAAAAGCTGATTTGAGTGCAGAAAATTCAGATTGTCTCTTAAAGTCTGTGGATAGACACTGATCTGCTTTTTATAAAAGCTTGATTAAAAAAAAAAAAAACTTTGTGCTGAACTTTGCATTTTCCAATGGAAAGACATTATGTTGGAAATAATTTTTACCCTGATTAGAAATAAAAGACCTCCGTCTGCAGGATGGGTCAAATTTGTATCATTCTTGAATCAGTCCCTGGACCACAAATGGCCCCCAAGCCGCACATTGGACACCCCTCATGTAGAGTCATTTAACTTGTAGACATTAAAGAACAACCAAAGTTAAAATTACATTGTATTCTCAAGCTAACCTCTTAACTTTTATTGACATTTTCACTCCTTTGTGCTTTCTTTAGTTTCTTTGCTAAAGTTACATTAACGTTTTGCCTCAAGCTGAAACTTCCTGTTGAGAAGTTGCTGTTGTACAATTGATTTATCCACTCCGGTTGAAACAGAAGCCTAATTAGAGGCTGTTAGCATGCTAATGCGCACATAGTCTGACACACAAGTACACACACTGACATGTGTTAACGCCCACACACAATAAGACACCGACAGATTTATATCTGTCCTTTTTCTCGCTCTGTTTTTTGTCCTCATGTGACCAACAGTTCTTAAGAGTTTTTACTTGAACAAGAACTGAATCAAAACATGTTTTTGATCCTTTTCTTGGTGAATCATTTAACAATGAATGAAGCTGCTTATGTAAAAGATGGGAGCTGATTGCTCTGTGTGTTGGTTAAAGGAGGGTTTGTTTGTCCTGGTGGGTAGAAAATGTTTTCCATCAAATCGCACCGACAAGCAAATACTGAGCTGAAAATAAGCAACATACAGGATGCTTGAGATTGGCAAGGTTTGTCATAGAGTTTCTTTTTATTTGAACAGTGAGTCATTTATTCCAGCTTTCAAAGATTATTTATCTTGTCAAGTAGTGATGTGTGAAGTATGAACAAACTGTACGAGACAAAGGAGAAAAGTGTTTTCGATTCTACTTGACAACTTGCACTTTACAGAGACCAGAGGTTGGGACCAAGTCGTTGCTTTGCAAGTCTCAAGTGTTTATCCTAAAGTCCAGACTCAAATCAAGCAACTGTTAATGTCCCGAGGCTGAAACTTTTAATTTCAAGCTGTTTCGAGTCTTTTTTAATACAATGTATGCTAAATGTAAAAAGTAGATCATGTGTACTTTTTTAGATCTGCATTTATCTCAAATCTTGATAAAGTATTTATAAAATTGTACCTCTATACTATACAGCTCAATTAAAATTAGCTGCAAAAACAGAACTATAATTTTCCAAAATCAAAATTTATTGAAAAATACAAAAAAAACAAAAACAAAAGCAGATCTTCTGTCCTTTCTGAAACAGACACACTCTCACCATCAACTTGATCTGAGCTGCACATTATTTTGGATGAACCAAATTTAAAATAACATGACAAAAATAGCAAACGTTAAAACCAAACTGTTTTCTATATATATAATATCTAAACGACCGTTCTTTATGCAACTTCAAATGTCGGACAAACAGAATCTTGCAAGAAGAGAATCCATCTGTGATTGATTTAATTGTTTGTTGAGTACTTTGTAAATCATGTAGTCAATAGAAATTATTCTAGGCTCTTTACTTTCTTTGAAAAAAATCTTTATTAATCTGATCAGCTGTGTGAAAAGAAAGAGAGACGGTCTGCGTTTGTTATTACAGAGGGAGTTAAATTAATTAACGATGCTGTAGATATTTAAAATATCAAGTCTTTTCGAGTAAACAGGTTCAAGCCTGATTCAAGTCATTGGTGTAAAAGTCCAAGTAAAGTCACAATATTAATGAGTCTGAATTGAGCCGAATGTGATTTGACTTCACGCTTCTGAGAAAAAAATGTTGCAAAATGTTGCAAAATGTTCTTTCATTTTCAATTTTTTCCCTTTTTTTCTTAAATCTGTTGATGCTGGCTAAAAAAAAAAGACTAATAATGTTAACATTACATGGTCTTTGTGAATATATTTAGTATTTCTTGATTAAACGCGACTCCTCATGCATTAAACATCCACCACAAGCAAATTGAAAACATTTTAAATTGTAAAAACTTTCTGACTTGATGAAACCGATTTGGGTTTATTTTCCGGTGTTTACTGAATATCATCCTCTTTGCCCTACTTCCTTTCCAACTACCAATGAATATCAGCCATTAGCCAAAAAATGTATAAAAACTAATTAAAAATTTGAAATAAATATGAAAAAGCTGGAAAAAACAACCATCCATCATTTTTCTCACCCATTTATTCATTGTCTGAATTTATTCATTTATTCATTGTCTGGTTTGTAAGAAGATATTGGTTCCCATCGTCAGCAATCGATGAGAGGAAGGAAAAATCCTTTAAAAGAGAGACAAAATGTAATAGATTTTGTGCAATCTGTCACTGTTGCTCTCAAACAAACCAACATCTACCCGTCCAGAGGAAAACACAGATTAAGCTTCATCGGGAGGTTTTGTTCTAAATGATAAGATAGAAAATTAGATCCTGAAAGGACTGAAACTGGACCAAAAGTTAGCAAAAAAAGAGACAGGAAAAACCTCCCCGTTCCGCTATGTTAGCTGTGTTTTTCTCCGAGACACACCAACGTGATAACCACTGTTATCATCCAGCCTTGGGCCGACGCATTGTGAGTGAGCACAGAGAAACTGCCTCTGTTTAGCCTGAGGGATCTAAGTTTACCTTGATATCAGCAAAATAAACTGTTTTGTTCTGCTCTATTGCAAGAAAAAAAAAATTCTCCCCATATGAACATAGAAAGCTGCAAAATCCTCAATGGGGAATTTGTGAAGTTCAAACAATTAAACAAAACTAAACATTATTTTCACTTACAATCAAATGCATCTCAGTATGTTGGAAGCTCAAAAGTAAATTTTAGTAAAAGATTTTAAAAGTGAAACAGCACAGATTTGTTTTACACAACATAATAATTCAAATGTGTATCGTAGCTCATTTTGTTGTTTTAGCTACTGAAAATCCAAAATCTAGTTTATCATAAAAAATAATGTTACATATAACAGAAAGGAAAACTTTTTAATCCAGAAACATTAAGGAAGACTGATGGCAGGAAAGTAAAACATGCTAAATGCTAAAGAACTAGCCTGCACTGCTGTGGTGAAACATCTTAAAGGAAAGTTAAGTGGAAGGAGAAATTATGCCAGAAAAAGGTTCAGAAAAAGGTCAACCAGCTTTTTTAGTGGATTCCTGTATCATTTAATTAGAAAATTAAGGTGAATAATCGAAGCTGCTTGAAATGTGAAGTTTCCAGTCAATAATGATTTAAAAGTATAAAGAATTATGTGGATGAACTGAGTGAAGATTCTGATTTGAATGATAGTGGTAAACAGACCAGGTTGTGAAATAATTTAAAGGGCCGGTATGTTATTTTCCTGGCACATAGTGTCATTTTATACCACAATAAAATAAATATGTTACCTTCAGTTGTTATTAAAATGCTGAATTTATCAAATATGGCTTATAATAAGTTTGACTTCATCATTGAAATTGATCTTTAAAAACTCCTGCTCTTTCTGAAACTCTGCTTTCAGAAAGCCATGACAATATCGCTCCAGTGCGTTGTACTGAGTAGTAGCTCCTATAATGAGCTCAGATGATGCTCCATCAGGTGTTTGCTAATTGCTGCTGGCTAGTCTGAAGGAGCTGAGCGGACGAGTCGTAGGGGAAGTTACTCTGAGAGGTGGAAACTAAACCGCAGCTTTGTTATTCTGCTCTGAAAGTTTTATAAACTCTTTAAGTGCTGATGCCAGTCTTGATCAGGAATCTCTTATAAAAGAGATTTTCAATCTAAATGTTTGTTTCCTGGTAAAATAAAAGTTAATAATAATAATAATAATAATAATAATAATAATAACTAATCTAATTCTTCACAATATGGGATTTGATATTTTGGGTTATGATTATGCTGTAAAACCACCAGTTAAGGTTTGTTATTTGGATTTGTTTATATTAATGATACATTTCCTGAAAAACAACGTAGAAAAAATTAATTAGCAACAAGCTTCTTACTGCTGCATCAAGAACTGTTACCACGGCAACCCAAGACTATTCAACCACATCTGAACAAAACCCAGCCACTGGAAACCCAGTGACTGGGTTCTGAGTAATCTGTAGGAGTTAAGCAATAAACCAAATCTATCTGCTTATCATGTTATCAACATTACACAGTTACCACAAACAGAGCTGTATTTTACAGCCTTGAACCAGACTCCTTGTAATCTCATTTGTTGAACCAAGAATCGAAACACTTTCAGGGGCTCCAGAGATTAAATGTTTCCTGACCTTTGGCTCGACATTTCTCTGCCGGGTTTTCCTCTTTCATTAGAGCTGCTGCTCTTTGGAAACCTTCAGGACGCGATCAGATAGCAGAACCCGGTACACTGAGCACACCGCAGCAATTAACAGAAATGTAGAAACTCCAGCTGCGATTTTGTTACAAATGTGCGCGAAACTTTGTCAAAAGGAAGAAAACAAACAACACAGTTTCACAATTGCTGTGTTTTCATTGAATAAGAACTGCAATTAAAAGCACGTGAATAACTTTGATCATGCGATAAGGCATTAAAAAACATCATCCTTCTGTCACTTCCTGTTTTGTTCTTCGTCTTTTCTGCCAGCAGTAAAAAAAAAAAAAACTCATCCTACCGTAAAAATGTTTTTCCATTGAGAAAAATACATTTTTGTAAATCCAATTTGCACAATTTTAAGGTAAATGGAATCAGAAGAATATTTGTGATAGTCGTATTTATACCACCGTTTAGATGATTACTGCAGCAACATGTCTATAATCTAATGAAATACTTCAAATTCATGCAATCCAGGAGGATCCTGCTCATATTTATATCGGGCCAATCAAGAACGAGTTTCAGATGAATGAATTCAGTCCTCTTGTTTTTGGTCCATTAGTGCTGATTGCTCATTATAAACCAACCAACTGGGTTTAAAAAGTGATGGTTTGCTGCAGGTTTATGACTGAATGCTATAAATATGTCAAATATAAGCTGAATCTGAAGACCAGTTGATGAAATGTCTCCAAATATTTCAGATGTAGATGAAAGTCAACTTGAAAATGACTATCAACCATAACTAACAACTACCAACCACATGTTTTCAGCATGTTTTCAACATGTTTTCAACATGTTTTCAACGTTTTTTGGAAGCTGTTGTTGTTATGTGGCTTATAAGACTCACAATTTATGATTTCAAGCAGAAATGGGAAATATTTTAAAAGTTTTTACCTTCTATATTTTCCACTTCTGCCAGTAAAAACATCTCCAAGGAATTCCTTGGAGATGTTTTTACTGACATCCTAACAGCATCCAGGTGTTTACAAACCTATGCGTCAAACTGAAGGCGCACGGACCAAATCTGGCCCACCATAAGTTTGTATGCGGCCCTCTGGACTCTGGAAGTACAAATAAATACAACTTTTAAGATATTTGTTTGCATTTTATATATTTATTTATACATTTATTTTGTCAATCAAATTCAAATCCTAAAGTACTTTATTAATATCAAAAGGAAATTAAATGATAAATCAAATGAGTTTTTATCTTTATTCTGACAAATTACATGAACTTGAAAATATGTTCAATATCATTTAACACCAAGAAGTATTTATTTAATTATTAGTCACAACCAGCCCTTTGAGGACATTTGTAATCTTGATTAAAATGATTTTAACTCCCCTCCACTACATTTAATGTTTAAATGTTATTCCTTAACAAATAAAATAAGAAACTCCTCTGGTATTTGAGTTTTCCGTGATGCCCATTTATATTCATTTAGTGCTTGCCATACTCTGTTTAGTTCCCTGTAGTCATCATTGTTCAATAGGTGTTGCCATATAGATTCAACCCTTTAGTTACTTAGATTATTCTTGTTCTGTTTCTTGTGTTTTTATTTATTTATTTCTATGAAACATTTTTGGCCTCCTCACGTCACACTAACCTTCACCTACCTTCACTATTACACGTCTCTTCCTGAAACAAAGCCTTTAAATAGTTTTGTTCTTCCTGCCAGCGGTTCTTAGATGTTATCCTTGCTAAGCTAACAAAGTATTCAGAGGTTTCTAGTTTATTATCAAACCTGCTCTCCTTCATACCACAAACTGGACAATCATGCACACACAAAAACATGCAGTGCATGTATTTGTCCACACTTCCTGCTTGGAAATGCAGCGTTAGCTTGCAGTCAGAGGGGTGTGGCTGAACTGAAACTGACTGGGCTCAGATTTTACATGCATGTTTTGAATTCAGTCTGGATGTTACACACTTATTAGTCTAGCACTGAACCAAACTCCGTACTTCATGCTCTGAGCTGCTAAACTTTACTATTTTAGGCATTGTGATCATTGCATTTAGATCAGACTCTCAGTACGGTTGAATTTAAACAAGCAGAAGCAACATTTTAAGGCATGTATTGCGTTTAAACATTGAGAAAATCTTTTGCAGGCTCATTATTATGTTTTTGTACGATGGCGTTTTAGGGCCATGCTGAGAAAATAAAAACAATTACATGAATAAATTCGTAGGAGAATAAAGTAATTGTATTACAAGACGAAAGTCAAATAAATATATTATTCTTGTATTATTTCAACTTTATTCTCTATTATTTTTAATGTTTTTGTTAATATGGTCTCAACACTCCATCATACTCACAGGCCATTTTATTAGGCCCACCAGTTTTCATCAGTTTCAACTTGATGCCGTCAGGATTCAGCAACTGGTGGGAAAAGTTTGGTAAAGTTCAAACTGAGCATCAGGATGAGGAAGAGGGTGGCCTGGTCTGAATCTCATAAAATGTTGATCTGAGAGAACCTGATGTACTTGGATTCTCACGGATATCCATCCCTGTGGCTTACAGACAACAGCTGAAGAGAGAAAATATTCAAAAAGTGTGGATGAAAATACTCAGCTGATGAGTATTTTCATCATCAGCTGAATGATGTCTGTCCGTCTGGTTGGACGGACAGACAACAGCCTGAATAATCACTTGTTGAATAAACGAATGCAAAATTCTGACTCTGAATGCACAACACAAAGAAAACTGACAACACTCAGAAAACTGAAGCTATAATTCAAATAAAGTTACCAAAACTGGGCAACAAGAAAAATGTTGCTTTGATCAATTTCAGCTGCAATATTGAGATGATAGTGAAAGTGTGGAATGAAACGGTGTAAACATGGAAACTGAGCGGTTAGCCAAACATAAAACAGTTTAAATATGATCATCCCGTCATATCAACATGAGAAATATTTACTATTATTACTACTATTATTACTGCTATTATCACTACTTAATAAAGTTGTCAATTATTACTGCGTTATTGATTTAGAATTTTAACATAATAAATTATTGATGCTTGCTCATAACGGGATCCAAACATGAATGAATTTTTCCTGTTTAAACTGTTTCCATTACAAATATGCGCAAAACCTTCTGAGTACTGGCAGTTTTGAAACTTGAGTGTAAGAAATGCGATCAAAATTATAAAGTCTATTCTCTGAGCTACGGGGAGCCACTGTAGGGACTTTAAAACTGGGTGACGTGAGAACTTCCTGGTTTTAGTGAGAACACCAGCAGCAGCGTTCTGGATCTGATCAATTTCTTTTAGGCAGACCTGTAAAGACACTTTTCCAGTAATCAATGCAACTAAAGACAGTTTCTCTATATTTGGCTGAGATTTTAACAATGGAAATGTTCTTCAGGTGATAGAAGCCCGACTTTGTAAATGTCTTTATGTGACTCTGAAGGCTCAAGTCAGAGTTCATCACTACACTCAGATTTCCGACTTGTTTTGTAGTTTTTAATTGAAGCTGTGTGTTGACTGTAGCTCGTTCCTCTTTAGGCCCAAAGATAATAACTTTAGTTTTGTTTCTGTGCAGCTGGAGAAGATTTTGGCAGATCCACCCTGATTATTCTAAACATCTTGTGGACAAAAAGTCTGTGTGGTAACAGATCAGGCTGAGACTCTGGCAAATGGCAAAATCTTTATTTCGTTTGCAAACGGAGAATCACTGCAGCTGCAGTGAGTTCTGACTTGGAGCTGCAAGCCCTCACTGTATGTAAAACTCTTCACACAATGTGGTCACTCCCTGGCTCAGAGCCAGGTCCAGTTGAACAGGTTTTATGCACAATCAATCATAACAGGGTGGGGAGGGTGAAACCTCGTCCTCACTGGAGGGTCAGTTAATTCCTTAGATGATAAACATCTTTTTGTTCAAAACATGTGAGTTTCCAAGAATCAGGTTTGCTAATGGAACAATTTTGCATATCAAGAACTTTGTCAGACCAGAATACCCAGCAGGTGCATCAATTTCTCAAAACTCTCTGAGCTGGTAACATTCTACAGAGAAACTTGTTAAACCTCAGGGCTTATTCCATCACACTATAATTATCTAAACTATCTGTTCTTATCTGTTAACAAATACTGACGCCTTGCTGTGGTACGTATGGTGAGGCATTAGTCGGATACTCTAACAGATTGAGCAATACTAATGTGGTTAAATGAGGAAAGAATTAAATGAAATTGGAAAAGAAAATAACACAATTTTTACTTCACAATCTGCTCATCAGATGTGCAGCCAACAAATCTGCAATAACAGTGCGATGTTATGTCGATATGGACCAGAGTCTCTGAAACACCTTATTGAATCTTAAAGCAAATCTGAAGGTGTACCTAATAAACTGGCCGGACGGTTTGTATTTCGCCAGCAAGTAACAGTAGTAAAAAAATTTTTTAAAAAAAGCTTAAATATCTCCATTGTGTAACTTTATGACTACATTTTCCCAAGTTTCTCAAAGAAATGTTTTGTTTTCTTAAAGTCTTAATTTATCTGAGATGTGATTAACGGCCAAATATTCAGGACTGAACAATCAGGAACGTTTCCAAAGATGAAATTATCTATAAGCAAAGATATGAGGGAATGAGAGTGAGTGTAAAGACGACTAAGGTCATTGTTTTTTCAGGCTGTTTGTTCGGAGACGAAAACAAAATGCTCCAACCTTGGAAAACCGTCAGGAGATAACGATAATGTTGAACTCATTAGATTTAACTTAGTGCTTCTAATGTCAACATGACCAATTTTGGAAATGCTCCAATCCTATTTAACATCGGTTTTCAATTTCCCAGCTACCAAGGTTAGCTGTTTACAACAGGCAGCCATAACTAAAAACAAATTCAGTTTGAAAATGTTACAAAAACGCCTAATAATCCCTCAACTCCAAGTTTCTTTTCCTTTAAGTGATGAGATTGAAAGTTTAGTGTGAAACGATCAAATTGAATCTTTGTATTATTCAAAGTGGATTAAAAAGAAAACACTCAGGTGATCAGAAGGAAGAAGGGAGGGACAAGTTGGAGGAGAAAGCATGAGGAAGAGGAGGAGGTGAGTCAGAGTATAAAATGCTGCTGCGCCGCTTCAGCTGACTTCAGACATTCACTGAAGCTTCCTTGTCCAAGTTTTAGTTCCTGCTGAAAATAGCAACATGTTCGGACGGTGAGTAAACGCCTCATGTTTAATTTTTGTTTTTCCTGCTATCCGCCTGTTTCTACTGCCAGATTGTATGTCAGGTTTATAACAACTGAAGGAATTAAATCATTTTTACGTCACTGTTACACCTGCTTGTTTATGAAAACTAAAGTTCAAAGCTGTTTAAGTTGTCACTTTAAATCTTGATTTATTTTAATAGTTTTTGATCATATTTGTTTGAATTTCACTTCATTGATGCTGAGTTTAGAAAAAACCTTTACATAAAAGTTGCTCTTGTCTATTTTTTTAATCAAACTAACCCTTAAAAAAGGTATTTGTGTTTTTTATTTACCTGTTTTACTTTATTTTTTTAGCTTTTTGGTTTAAATTAACTCTGTTAAAGTAACTTCAGTGTTCCTGAGTGAAGCCTCATCATCAGATTGCCATCATGAAGCTAAAAGCATCTCTTTGAACGTCTGCGCTGGTTTTCTATTGCAGCTTGTAGTTCTCTATACGTTGGAAAAGAAGAGACGCTTTGTGAGGTTTTCCCCCCCATTCTGTAGAGAAACACAAAGAAAGTCATTTAACCCTTCAGGCTGGGAAATGGTTTCCCCCAGCTGCCACTGAACACACCTGAGACTCATCAGCAGCCATTTTCCATCCATCTTCACTCAGATTACTCACAAATATGATATTTTTGCTTGTTTTATCTCTTGTCTCCAAATGCTTCATAAAAATCCATATTTTAATTTTGATGGAGTCACAGACTGAAAATCTGTAGTTTGTCTCTTGTTGTTCAACCTGATTGCAAAGGGAAGCAGCATTCAAACAAGCTGCAGTCAAATCAGCCCAACAGCTTTGCATTGGAGACGTGCTGAAATGTTTCTTTTGTGTTTTTTAGATGTGTTGTTCTGCTGCTCTGCGCCCTCGCTGCTGTTTCCCTCGCAGCACCGCTCCAAAGTAAGCCGCCATGTCATCAACATCACCCAGAACTGTTCACTGTGTTTACGCCGACTGATCCGGCAAAATACTGCAACTTCTGTGAAACGATCAACTACAGTGCATAAATTTTAATATTCTTTTACTTATTACAGTTTAATGCCTGATGTATTCTCATTTCTGAGTCATTTTATAATTTATAAGTTTAAGATTAACCAGATTAATTATTTTGGATTATTTTTAACTAAAGCTTTTCCCTCCACACTTTGACCAACCGGTAAAATCTTGAAGCAGAAAAAAAAGAGCAATCCAATTATTTGTCTTCAAAATGTATTCTTTTTATTTTAAGTTTCATATAAGTTCAGATAAATCTAGTTTAAGACCTGGCAGCATTTAGCAGAATCCATACATTTACATTTATGATGGTTTAAAAAGGACAGGTTTTTATAAACTGTTTTTGATCAAGAAGTTTCACTAATCTTTATTTTTCTTTGTTTTACAGCAAGTACTCCAGAAGATGGTAAATATCAATGTTTATTACTTCGATATATTGTTGTATTTTAAAAAAGTCCAACCTTTGGGAAGCCATTAACATCTTCAGGATGCAACCAATCAGAGAAGAGAACATTTTCTATTTCTAGCAGCTACCGCCCCCTTCAGGCTGCGGCGGTCACTGCAGTTCTGAACTTCGTCAGATTTCTCTTATAGCTACTTTTTGCTTCTTTTTCCTTTTGTTACAGTGAGAATCGCAGCTCTGGTGAAACACCTGAATGGTAACAGCTAAATAATCTGTCAACAGTAATCCTGAAACCGCTGAAGGGTTTTTAATAATGTTTTTTTTATTATTATTTTGTTTTATTTTTTAGACGGAGCTACAGATAAACCTATGACCTCACAGCCAGGTACCAAAGACTCTGACAGCTTCTACTTTATTAAAATATAGAGAACAAAGACACACCTTGCACACAAGGTGTGTCTTTTGTTTGAGTTTGCTAACTCATGGAGTTAGCAAACAAAACAAAAAAATAGCTTGTTTTGTTTTGTTTGATTGTGTTGTAACCTGAGAGACAAATTATATAACTCATAATTACTGCGCTAAATAATATTTATTTGTATCTTTTAACTTATTCAGACTCTGATGAGACAACTGAGATCCCAGGTCAGCATCAGATTAAAACTGAGACATCAGGATATATTTATATGTTATTATATTGATGAGTTGTAATGTTTAATAACCAATAATCTGTTTTGTCTTGTAGTCGAGTCAGATGAAGCTGACACAGATGCTTCCATGACTGAAGGTAATATAAATATTTCATATGTCAATTTGTTGTTTTAAATCTTTTTCCAGTTGTGTAATTGCTTAAAATTAAAGGAAATCAATCTATTTTAATGTGGAGGTTAAAGATTTGCAGCCTTCAGTTTTCCAATTTTACATTTCCTGTCTTTTATTTTAATGAAACAGAACAAAATATTTAAACTTGGCATAAAATGGAGATAAGAAAGTTTCACTATCAGACAACCTGAAAAGAAATATGTAAAACAGATATCCAACCAGAATCTGCTAAAACAATAATCCATAAGTATGAATATGTAATATTAACTGTAAGGTTTATTCATAATTATTTACATTTTAAGATCTAGATTTGATATCTAGAGCTTGGATTAGAAGGCAGATTATTTGCAGGCATAACTTTTTTTTTACACTGCAGGAAGCAGTGAAAGATTTCAACAAAGCCAAAAATACAAAAAAATGAAAATTCTAAAACAACCCTAATTATACAGTAAGCATGTTTAATCTCTTGCAGAGATTATTTTTATCTCCACTGGACATGGTGACTTTAAAAACAGGAATGCCTTCAAAAATGTGAGGTGGTGCTATACTTATATCAACCAACTTTTTCTTTTTAACACATCACATTCTGCCACATTTTTACACAAGTATTTAGCCATTGTTATAGTTACTCTTAGGAATAGTTTCCATATTTAGTGGCCTGATATAGTTTTAAAAATGTATATTATTTCTGATGTTTTTCTTCTTGTTTGTCTCTGAAAAGCTCCAGAATCTGATGAAACCTCTGAGATTTCAGGTCAGTGCTTTTCTTTAAGTGTAAATGTAATGTTTTTGTTTTAATTAATTAAAGAAGTATGTTTTTTTTATCATATCTTTGTTTTTCTATTTTAATACAACATGATGTGGCATACGTAGTAGCACTGTTGCCTCGCAGCAAGAAGGAATCCCAAGACCTTCCTGTTAGCATGGAGTTAGCATGGAGTTAGCATGGAATTAGCATGGAATTAGCATGGAATTAGCATGGAGTTAGCATGGAGTTAGCATGGACTTAGCATGGAGTTAGCCTGTTGTCTCCTTGTGAATATGTGGATAAATTACAAAATGTTTTAATATTTTGTCTTCCAGTGGAGAAAGAAGAAAGTGATGCAAATTCTTCTGTGACTGAAAGTGGTAAAAACATTTAATCCATGTCTTTATCAGACATTGTTCCTTTTTCTGCTTTGTATGTCTTATTTAATAGATGTAAGTCTGGCACAAATTTTGTCTTAAAGGCAAATAAAACTAAAAAAAAAAAAAAAAAAAAGCATTGATCATCTTTCCAATTCACAAATCTTTCACCTAACAGTATTATCAGTGAAATCTGACATGATGTGATTTATTTTTAATTGTAGATGAAAGCAAAGACACTTCTGAGAAAACTACAGGTAATACTTATTTCACCTGTCTGAATCTGCAGCTGTGTGTTTCCCTGAAACCTCACCTGTCCATGTTTCTTATCTGCTTTCATTTTTCAGATTGTTCTGAATCAGACGAGAAAACAGGTTCATCTCTTCAGCGTGAGTTTAGTTTAGTTCATCACCAATTCTTACTTTTTCCGGGGGGTTTATTACAAAGCTGCTTAAATGCTTAAATTTCTTATTTCCCATGTTTATTAGTATGTTCAGTGGAGACTGATGAGATATCTTTCATGATGAAGAGCTCTGAAGGTGAGAAGGAAGACAAAACGACAGCAAACACGAATCTTCACATTCAGCCATTTTTATGTTTAATAATCTCCTCTGGATGTTTTCATATATTCTTCCACCATCAATGTGGTTTTACAGCCTAAAAATGTTGTAAATGTGTAACATTTTATGCAAAACATTTTTAACATACTTCCAACCAGGGCCGGTTCAGAAGGATTTGGGCCCCCGGGCTGGAGACCGTTTTGGTACCCAATCCATTACAGAAAACTAATTTTATTAGAACATAAATTAGAACATATTAATAGGTAAAACTATAAATCAGCAGATAAGAACTGACACATTTTAGGTTCAATATGTCCTTTAGCGAATAACTCCATGTTGTTCCCAAAGAAATTAACTATAACTTCTTAATTTTCATGTAGTTTAATACTGTTTCTATATGTAAAAATCCTCAAAAAATAATAAAATTCACCTAATTATGGGTTCTCTGTTCTCTGTTTTCCATAAATTACAACGTTCACAAAACGTCTAATCATTAAAAAGAAAAGACAAACCTTATCCCCCTCCCCCAAAGAAAAGCAAAACCCCAAAACAAAATAAAAGTCTCACATCAGTGTCCGTGCTAACTTTATTTTCAAAACACTTTAAAACAAACAAGTTGCTCAAAATTTCTGCACGGCAAAAACAAAATAAATGTTGGATAGTTACTAAGAAAAAATCAATTAAAAATAAAATAAAGTAAGTAAATGCATCTTAACAGTCTGGAGAGCATCTGGTTGTTTGAGCTTAGAGTTTGACGTTTTAGAAGATGCTTTAAACATAATGGGACAAGACCATTAAGACCCTTAAAAACCAGTACAACAATTTTAAAATCAATCCTGTAACAAACTAAAGAGCCAGTGGAGTGAATTTCTACAATTCAGCTCTGGAAAACAAAATGTTCTGAGAAGATTTTTAGTGAATCTGCTGATGCAGATCAAGGTAGGAAGGCGTAGTTAAAGTAGAAACAGGGAATTGTGAATTACAGTAATAAAGGTAGGCCTTAATATTTTATATTAAACTTTTCTGGTGTAACTATTAGTGCCTTGGCAAACCAATGTTACTGTAAGCTGGAGAAGAGATTTCTATCGGTAGCATCAACTTGATTTGCATTATTATCTGGTTTTACTCAACTGTACTCCCACTTTTTAAAACGAACAACAAATGATATTTACACACCGATAAATTGCCAGTGGAGAAAATGTCATCAATAATCCACAATGTCCTGTAATTTTTAAGTAATTTTGTGCTGACTGTATTATAATTTCAATTATTAAATTATTTTAATGTAATTTTTAATAATTTTAATGTGTCAATTATGGTTCTGTTAAAATTAATTCAGCCTTAGAACTTTTGATATAAAACTTTTCAAATCATTGAATATATTGACAAAAATGTAACATTTTTTATAATCTACGCGGACATTTTGAAGAGTAGTTCAAAAAGTCCCATGTGTTGTTATACAAGACAAAAAAGGAAAATAAATGAATAAACTCTCATTTTACTAAATAGCCAAAATTTCCAAAAGGAGGATTTTTAGAAATTGGAAGTCCGAACAACTCCTAAAGATATATTTACACAAAGGTATATTTTATTTTTTTATTGGGTTTTTTCTTTTACATTTTACATTTTTAAGTCTATAAAAAACTTGAAACCTTCCCAAATTGTAATTAGTTAACATTATAGGTGACCTACTTTACTCTTGCTTTGGACTTTTATATAAAATCACTTTTATTTAGATAAATCAATCAATCAACTATTAATATCAGTATTACTGCCTTTGGCTTCAACATAAAGAAGATTAAATAAAATTTGTGTTTTGATTTCACAGATGATGACACTTCCAGTAAAAGTGAGTATTTATTGATTTTATTCAACAGATATAAAAACAAAGACATAACAGCAAATAGAAAACTTGTGATCGTATAATCCAATAATATAAAGAGGTTTCTTCATGTTTACCTGTTGCTGTATTTATGCTCAGTCTTTGATAAAATATCTTCATTATAAGTTTAATTCTGTTCTCTGTTTGTGTTTTTAGGTGTTTCAGAATCATCTGAGGAACCAAGTCAGTTTAACGTTCATGTATTTTATGACTTAATGCTGTTAAAATCCACAAAGTTAAATGTTTTATTTTCCTCTTTTAGCTGCTTCAGATGAGGAAGTGAAGAAAGACTCTGAGGGTAAGAAAGTAAAGACTTATATATTTATGTCTTCAGTTTCTGCTCAGAGTTAAGTGATTTATTAATGAAAACAAAATACAAAAGAAAAACAAAAATTATTTTAACATTTTGAGTATTTCTACTTCAGATTATTTCATCTAGTCTTTACTGTTTTTTATTTTTTTACTTTTTATTTTCAAGTTGTTGGTGATAACCCTAGAACTTCTAAGGCGATATCTGAAGGTGAGATTTATTTAATTTAAACAGTTTTATGCAGGCTTGTCACAATAAAAGCTTTGGATAGATGATAAATTGTCCAAGAAATTATTGCTATAAACAATAATGTTGTTTTGAGACCATATTCAAGTGATAAAACGATAACAGCATAATTCAAAATTGCCAATAAACTTTGAATTTTAATGAACATTTAACACTGGAACTGAAAGACATTTTAAATAAACAAAAAAACAGAAACAACAAATAAAATTAATTATGAAACCGTCTTTCAAAAAAAGGATAGTTGAGATTAAAACACCAAACTGAAAACTTTATACATTCTGCAAATGGAAATTATTGAGTTCATTTTAACGTATAATATGACTATTTTACTTATTGCTTATTCAGACAGGCTTAGCTTTACGTTGTCTTTACATTTTAATTATTATTTTGGCTCTCAGCATCATAAATGCTTTTATTTTGAAGGTGTTTCTGATGAAGACTCTGATGATGTGGCTGCAGGTCAGATTCACTTTTATTTCATTGAAGCCATTTGATATTTAAGGTTCTAATTATTATTATCACATCCACAAACTTTATTTTTCTGAAATGTTATTTTAAATCGTTATTTTTTTTTCCATCAGCTCTGTTTGAAGAGCTCGACAGCAACACGTCAGAGGAAAACTCAGAAAGTAAGATTACAATTAAAATTCATTCTTTGATTCTGATTTTTGTTGTATCTTTACTTATTTTAAATCTTTTTTTCTTATAGATACTTCTGAACCCAAAAGCAGCGAAATGTCAGATGACGAACCTCAAAGTAAAGATTATATTTGTAGTTACTTACTTCATACTTCTTGTTGTTTTTAATGTTGTTCTTAAATCTGTTTTCTTTCTTTCAGCTGATTCTGAAGACAAAGACAACAAGCCTGAGGAAAAAACTGAAGGTGAGATTTTTTTTAATTTAGATTAGTTTGTTTAGATTTTGCAAATTCAGAATGAATGTAATCAGACTTGGTAGTGACTAGTTACATTTACCTCTGTAACTTTTTTTGAAAACAATTACGCTGTACTTTGAGTAATTTTGTTATGAAGTATTTTTACTCTTAATTGTGTAAAATTTCTGGATTTTCTACCCACTGAATGAAAAGCAAAAATTCGCCAGACACAGACACGCACCTGCAGTTTTTGTTCAAGTTTCATGAATTTCATATTGAAAGGAACTAATTTTGAAAAAGTTTCTTTTGTCTGATCTTATTTTTTTTGTTACTTGTATGAATTATTGTCATTTCAGTCCTTAAAATACCAAAAATTCTGCTTAATTTTACATTTTGGTCCATCTGATTATGTAATTTTTAAATATTAAATGATTGATAATTTGATCAGATACTCAAACTTTTTACCAAATACTTTTTTATTCTTACTTCAATATATATTTTTTAGGGCTACTTTTTACTTTTACTTGAGTAAAAATATGTTGAAGTATTCTTACTTGAATACCAGTTTTAGGTTCTTTATCCACCTCAGAATGTAATTTCAATTACATTTAAGAAAACAAAACAATAATATCCAGAAATATGTTATCAGATCATTGCAATCCGATCATATTGAGGTTAAATTAAGTCACATAAAGCCTATTTGAGTTGGTAAAAACGTATTTATTTAACAGAACTCAGCTAATTCCTCCTTCCTGATCAAGCATGTGGCGACAGTGGAGAGGAAAAACTCTGTCAACTTAAAGAAACTTTGACAAAAACTAGATCTAGAAGAAATGGGGCAAAAACTCAGAAAAATAAATAGAAGTCATGACTCTGTAGTAAAATCTACATTGGAAAACGAGTGAAGGATTTGCACTAGATTTAGTCTTGGAAATAAACGCAGCTAAAAGTTTTTAACCGGCAGTAAAATCGATAGGCAGTTGCTCCTTTTATCTAAGACCTTTGAATATTTTAAATCCTTCCTCTTTTTTTATTTTAGTTAATTTTGAAGTGAGCGACGATCGGATGCCGGATGACAGCTCTGATGGTGAGATCCAGCATCAGTTTATAACATTAAAATAGTTTAATGAGGTTTGACTTTATAATCTTTTCTTTCTTCCAGTTGCTTCTGATCCAATCACCGAGTCAGACGAAGACACTAAAGGTCAGGTTCTGTTTTATATTCAGAATATGTCTCTAAAAAGGCCTGTTACACAAAATGATTAAATTAAATTATTTTGATAAACTATTTTATTTGGTTTAAGGACATTTATTAAGACGGGGATTTCCAACAGGAAGCTTTTTTATGTTTTACCTTCCTCATCCTGTACATAGTAACAAGATAAATAATGTTAATCGTTCAACTTTGTCTATCAAAATCTGTTTGCTTGTTTATTTTATTCTTTTCATTTTGAAGAGCAGTTGGAAGAAATAAGTCCCAACAACTCATTTTGTATATTTTTGTTTATAAATATAAATACTTTCCACTTACAAGCAGAAAATCATGGATTAGCAATTTTTATTTCCTAGAAACTGATCAACTTTAGAATATTTGTGGTTAATTAATTGGGAAGTTGATGCTTTTGTAATAAAATATGATGAAATTAGAGACTTTTGGGGATAAAACTACTGTCATAAGAGATTTATTTTAAGTTTTTAGGGGTTTTTTTGACCAGGGAGGGGCAATAAATAAGAGCTTTGAATAAATTTGTACAAACCACTTAAAATGATTATATTTGGCTCAGCTTTAATTTAAAACTAGTGCAAGTTCTGCAAATTTAATTAATTTAAAAAATATTTATTGCAAAGGGAAATTAAATGTTGCTCTTCACATTAATTCACAAATTTTCAATTAGTTTTCGTACAATTTGCATAAAAATTCCCTGTAGCAGTCTGTATTGCAGCACTTTTGAAGATCCCTCTGACTGAAGACACGTTTTCTAAGACAGTCAGGGTTGGTCTTTATTTTATTGATTTTATGTAAGGTGTTTTATTTTCTGTAAAAATTGTCAACTAAACAACCAAGTAGTCAGAAATCATAAAAATAACCCACAATTATTAACATATTTATATTTAATTCCACAGAAACTGACAGCTTTGAAGAACTTGAAGGTAACAAAATCTTAGTCTATTAATAATTAAAATTAAAATATTTTTATTTTATTAATAATCTCCAACAAACTGAAATACACAGCAGGAATGTTGCTGTGAAAACTTTTAAATCGGATCCATTTTTTAATTTTTGGTTTTTGATTTTTAGCTCCTGATGGTTAGAAGATGCAAACAGCTGCATTAATATAAAGTTTTTGTTTCTGCAGACGTAACTGATGATTCAGCCCCTGAAACTGATCCCACCTCCTGTAAATATACATTATTCTGTTTAATCAAACGCAGCCATAACTCCCATGTTTTCTTTAAACATTCTGCTCTATGTGCATATTTGTAGACGTCTAAATATATTGTGAATATAAAAGAAATCATAGTTTTTACTTCTACTATTATGATGTAACATAAACGTAGGATTAATCTAGATAATCTGTGGTCTCATCCTTGTTCAACTCGTTTGTCTTCATAAATAGCCGGTGTGACGGTAAATCTTTTGTTTTCTCATTAAGCTGAGCTTTTCTTCCTTCTTCCTCCTTCTCTTGCATGCAAACCTTCTAATCTGAATCAAGAGAGACGAGAGGCAGATAAAAGTTTCTCATAACTTCTGTTATGAGAAAAGCTATGAAAACACCTGCAGACGTTTACAGAAACTATTTTCTTTTCTAGTATTTAAAATCTGCTGAAGTCGGAGGAGATGCAATAAGCAGCACAAAGTCTTCAGTGTTTTTTGGTTTTCTATTACTGGAGCCTAATTTTTAAGGTTTAGAAATAAGGAAATGATTTGTTTTTAAAAATGCTTAGTCAGAACTAAAGAGTATGTTAAGATTTGTAAGATATTATCTTTCAGAGAACATTTATCATCACATTTTTGGATCCTTAAAATCAGTCGTGTTTCTTAAATTATCGATTAAATCTGTTCAACTAACAGTTTTTAATGGAACAGTTTCTAATATTTGGTGCAGCATGTTTTGCTTTTTGTTGAGTTGAACTGATAAAAATGCAACTGTTAAGGTTTCACATAGATAAATTTGTTCCTCTTCATTAACTATAAAAACTCTCACAGCTGCAAAACAAAGTTTTTTTGTTCAAAAACAATAACAATCTTTATGTTTTCTTTTGCGTATTAATATTGTGAACCAATGTGCTACTTTGCACATTTTCATGTATGTTTATTTAATTATTTGCGCTAGTACTTATTGTTAATGTCTTTGAAGTATTGTTCTGTCTTTCTCCCCTTTTCAAAGACAAATTTAAAAATGATCTTTTATGATTCACATTTTAAAAAAATGCATTGGTGCGGTTAGCATTATTAAAACGGGAGACTTGATGTCTAATCCCTTAGATTAATTGATGCTAACATTTCTAAATTCAGCACCTTCGCAGAAACACAGGTTGAAAGCACAAAAATGTTGCTGTACTCTCCTCAGCCTTCCTGTTAGCTGCTGAAAATCTCACTCTCTTGGTCTCTAAAAATACCCTATAACTTGCTTTCATCAGATTTTTGGATGTGTGTGTCCTTAGTTAGTGCGCTGATAGTATTTGCATAGGGGTTTCTCATTATTAAAATCTTCTGTGAAGTTGAAAATCAGATGATTTCTGAATTTTTCTTTAAATTTTTTTAAACTGTGAACTTTGCTAATATATCTTCTCCTTCTGACTGTTTTCCCTGTAGTTTTGGAAAAGGACGAGTTTGAAGAAGAGCTTAATGTTGAAATGGGCTGTAAGTCGATGTTATACACAACTAAATTAAAGCAACAGTAAAGAAACATATAGCTGTTAAAAACAGCCGCTGACGTCATTAGTACTACTTATATGGTTTCTGCTACAACTTAGATCTGTTTACTACATGGAGAAACAAAACCAAGGATTTATTAACAAATAAATATGTATTTTTTTCCAGATGAAACAACTGAATCTAAAGGTAAGAGTGTGTGCTAATTTCAAATAAATTCCTCCATAGAGAGGATGGTTTTCAACGTAACTTTAGTCGTTTCTCATTTGATGGTTTCTCCATTTGATGCCAATAATTTGACCATTTTTAAACAAACTGACATGTTCCACATCAACAGGATGTAATCAGAAGATACTCATTAAATCAGCTGGGATTAAATTACTTGCTACAAGCCAGGATTTAATCGCCAATGCAGTAATTAAACAATCAGATTCTTGTATCTATTTGCTTAGTTTAATTCCAGGTGGCGACTAATTAATATTATCATATTTCACAACTTTACCATAGTAATTGCAGAAAACTGAAGAAAACATTGAAGCTGAAGAAAGCATCATTTCCAATTATAATCTAAAAACTTCACTATTTCTAAAATTACTTGTATTATATTTTGTTACATTATATAATTTTCCTTTATAATCACAATTAAAAACATGACATAAGTCATATCTAATCATTTGATTTGTTTTTTAAAGTCACGATTTATCTCATCAAGATTTGTTTATTCTTAATGCAAATTACAAAAGTTAGCTGATACCAAAGTTTTAATCTTTTTAAACGTTTAAACTGTAAGTGTTGCGTTAAATGTAATCTACTTGTTTTTTCTCTCCAGATGAGGATGAACTGAGTGACGACGCTGATCTGACTGACAGTGGTAAATATCAAATTTTATGAATTAACTGTAATTCACCAGGTTGTAAAATAATTTACACTGCAAAAACTGTTTTTTGATTAGTTTTTAGTCCAAATATCTTATTTTATCTTAATTCAAGTGCACTAACTTAATAGTAACTTATCAGAGAGATATAGAAACTTGTTTTAAGTAAATAATTCCTTGATATTGATAAATAATAATAATAAAAAAAATAGTTCCATTGGCAGATTATTTATGGGGAAATTGAATTTTATAAATAAATTCATCTGCCAATGGAACTAGTACTTTTTAAAATCAATGTTAAGAGATTATTGACTTAAAACAAATGTCTATATCTTTCTGATAAGTTACTTTTAAATTAATGTCATATTTCAAGTGGAACAATATATTTGCACCAGAAACTAGACTAAAAATAGTTGGTGAGTTTTGGTGTTTTTGCAGTGTAAATAGGTGATGTTATATTTTGCAGGTACATAGTATCATTTTATAGATAAATCGAGTAACTATGTTAACTTCAGTTATGATAAAAATACTGTATATATTAAACAAAACTTAAAATTAATTTTGACACCTTAAAATTGGGCCTGTCTCTTTAAGAAGCGCCTAATCTTTCTGACTTTGTGCCTTCAGGATGTCATCACAGCAATGCCTTAATATTATCCAGTTTCCAATCGTTCTTAAGAACGTTGAACTGAGAAGTAGTTAATATGATGAGCTCAGTATTTCCACCAGCTGTTTGCTAATTGATGCTGCCGCTAGTTTGAAGGAGCTGAGGCAGAAACTCAGCTGAAATAACATTATAGCATGAAGTAAACCTAAAACTTTTATTTAAGTCCACTGATTTGGATATTTACCGTAATTTTATGCTTTATTCTATAAAGATATTTTAATATCTAAAGGAGCCAGATTGTTGACAGCCTTAAATAACTACCGATTGTTCATTTCTGCCAAATCCACAGACACTCCAGTTGATGACGACAAGAAGGAATCAGATGAAGTCACTGACAAAGATCAGGGCACTGACAGCTTAGCTCATGAAGATGAGGAGGAGGCTACAGATATCACCTCAAATGAGGAAGATCTACCGAATGACGACGGCGCCGTGAAAGAGATTGCAAAGGACGCCCCGGTGATAGAGAAGGAGATAGATGAAGACGAGGTTGCAACCTCAGAAAGCGACAGCAAAGACGAAGATCAAACCGACAGCAAAGTTCTGAGTGACGAAGAAACCGATACGAACCAAACCGACAGCAAGGCAGAGAAAGACGAAGACGAGCTGGAGATCCTTGAGGAAGAGATGTTTGAAGATGACTCACAGACTAAGGAGCCGGACAACCTGGTTCCAAACACGCCCGACTCCACCGAAGGTAAACGGTGACGGCTTACAGGTCAAAGTTCAGACTTCAGGACAGGGAACCTTCTCACAATTTATAATCCTAAGTTTTCTCATAATTTTGCATAATTGTAGATGACAGAGTGACTCAAAGCTGCAGTAACTCTCAAAAAACTCAGTGATATTTATTTTTTCTTAATATTTTTGTTGAAGCATCCATCTGGAATAATCCTATTTTAATGTTTATTTTTAAAAATATTCTGTGTAACTTCTAAAAGCATTTTTCTTAAGTTTAATGAATAAATAGTACCCACTTTTGAGTTTTAAGGCAGCTTAGAGAACTTTCATGAACAAATGAAAACATGAAGCAACTTTCTAAGCTTTAAGCATCTTTGATCAATCGATCATCTAAAACCTGAAAGACAATAAAAAGATTTGGAGATGAACTTTCATCTTTCCTCAAAATATTTTATTTTATTTTTATTTTGTGACACATTAAAAATAACTGACAATAGATATTAACATGACTCATTTCTGGAATTCATCTTTTTATAATTTTAATTTAGTAAAAAATAAATGTTGTGCACCAGAAAGACAAACTTTAAGGAGGAAAACATAGGAACAGTGCTTAAAGTCACTCAGAGCAAACTATTTTAAAAATAAAACATAAATCTTCGGCTCAATTAAACTGACTAAAATACTTTCTGGGTTGTAAAATCTAGACTTCAATAAATAAATGCAGCTACACGTTTCAGTGTCATGACCAAAATGTTTATCTGCGTTTAGATGTATAAAGATTTAATTGGAAAGTTATCCAGTGTTATTGTTTTTATTCTGACTGTGACAGCTTAATAATAATATTAAATATATTTGCAAAACGTAAAACAAGGCAACGTTAAAGTGAACAGAACTGTAATATTCAAATTCACATAAACGTGGTTGTATAAAAATATACACAAAATTAATCTGCTGGAGGAAATACGCTGACTTCCACATTTTCTTGATTAAAGTTAAATTACAATGCAGCAGTTTGTAATAATTGTTATTTTTGCTGGAAGAGAATGAACGACATAAGAGATTAAATTAAAAAATATACATGTATTATAGACATGCTTTCAAAATAAACCATTTAAAGACAGAATTAATTAAAAGTTAAACAGTCCAAATGTGACATGTCAAGTTTTATCCTGTTGCAGCACAAACTTCTGACATGGACCTACTTGATGACTCCACTCCCGCAGGTAGATCTCCTTCGTTTTAGACTCAATATCTGACTTTGTAACAGAAAATTTAATTCCTATTTTATTCTGTAATGCTGTAATATCATAGAAATAAACATTTTATTGATGTTTTTCATGCTAACTGAAGTAAACTTCTGTTTTCGTCTAACAGCTGGGAACCAGACGCCCAGTCTCTGAACAGTGGAAGCTCTCTGATGCCAGGTATTACTGAGAATATAAAAATAAAAACATTTTTGATTTGTTTAGGAAACAAGCTTGAATTGAAGAGGAAATGAAATATCAGAAATGTACAAATGTATTTTTTTCTTACATCATTTTTGAGTTGCTAAAAGAAACTTCAGTGGATTTTTTTAGGCTAGTTTATTATCTGAACTTCAAGATGTATGAACGGGTTTGCAATATTTTATGTTGCTAAAATATGCTACAACATAACTTCTGCTTTACCACAGTTTGTTGCACAATTATTTAAAAACCGGCTTTAATTATTTTTTAAAAAGGATTACAAAGTTTCTAAAAAGTCGAAGCTCTTTTCCGTCATGATAGCATAATTGGGTAAATGATCGTTCTGATGTTGTTTCCTGACAGAATGGCGCTCCGGTGTCTCCATGGTGATTTACTGCTGCCATGACAACAACAAACTAACCTGCAACTAAACTCAGCTGTCTCTTTGTTTTGTGTCTTTTTGATTTGATTTTGATTGTCTTGTTTTTCATGAAGAGATATTAGAAAATATCTTCTTTCCACTCTTTTCTCCTCCTTGTTCTTCTCTGGGGTTTCTTTTAATTTTAGCTCATTTTGTCTGCAGAAATGTTTTCCCAGCTGCTGATCTTTGATCTGCTCTGTGGGTCTGATTTCACACATTAATGTGTACATACAGTCCACCGTTTACTTTACAAACATTAATGATTATTTTTTACAAGAAATTGACGAATGTCAAGTCCTTCACTGTACACAGAAATTGGCTAATAAAGTGTGAACTGTCAGAAACTGCCTGAATTTTTTTTCTGAGAATAAAAAGTCTGTTTTTGTTAATCGTTTTGTGAATATAACTTAATTTCAAGTCATTTGTTTTTGTTCACTTACTTATTTTAAATATCAGTGATATTTAACAATAACTTTCAGAATAGAAATACCAAGACAGAGGAGAAGATCATTTCTGTTTTAATGTGTTTTGGGTTTATTTTTACTTGTTACTGTTGCATTAGATAACATACAAAATGTGATTTAAATTCTTCTGAGCGATGCAACACGACATCACTTCCTGCATCCATTACGGCACTTTATTCATTCAAACGTCTCTAAAATCAGCCAGTCAGTCATGTTTTGGACTGATTGCTGTAAAAATAAAAGAGGTACTTTGTATTGAAACCTGTAGATTTATGACAGATCCATTCCCTTAAAAAAATATGAAATGTAACTATAATGTAGATTTAAAAAATGACAGCAAGGCAAACATTTTCCCAACTTTTTCCACCTTTAATGTGATTTATGACCTGTTCAATGCAAGTGAAAAACAAACAAATCTTTCAGGGAGGTGAAGTAAAAATAAACAACTGAGGCAATGTGGTTGTATAAGTGCACACATGCTTTTAGAACTGGGGGTGTGGCTGTGTTCAGATTTAACTAATTATATTCAAACTCATGTTAAATTGGAGTCACACCTGTCACAAATTAAAGTGGCTCTGATAAAGTTCAGCTGTTCTAGGCTTGTCCTGATATGCAAAAACCATGGCTTGTGTCTTTGCAGCAAAGAGCTGCCACAGCATCAGAGGGATCTCATTATTCAAAGATATCAGTCAGGTGAAGGCTACAAAAGAATTTCCAACTCATTAAATATACCATGGAAGACATGTGAAGACTGTCGTCATCAATTGGAGAAAACATGGCACAACAGTACATTACCAAGAACAGGACGTCCGTCCAAAATTGATGAGAAGAGAAGGAGAAATTGGTCAGGGAGGCTCCCAAGAGGCCGACAGCAAAACTGAAGGAGCTGCGAGAATTTCTGGAAAGTACTGGCTGTGCAATATATGTGACAACTATCTCCCGTCTTCTTCATATGTCTGGGCTACGGGGTAGGCAAAGAAACGCGTCAAAGTCTGGCTTAATTTTGCAAAACTATATCTGAAATCTCCCAAACACACGTGGAAAAATGTGTTTTGGTTTGATGAAACCAAGGCTGAACTTTTTGGAAATAATTCCAAAAGGTATATTTGGCGCAAAAACAACACTGCTCATCACCAAAAGAACACCATACCTACAGTGAAGCATGGTGGTGGCAGCATCATGCTTTGAGGCTGTTTTGCTTCAGCTGGAACTGGGGCCTTAGTCAGGGTGGAGGGAATTATGAACAGTTATAAATATCAGTCAGTGTTGTCACAAAACCTTCGGCCTTCTGTTAGAAAGATGAAGAGGAACTTCATCTTTCAGCATGACAATGACCCAAAGCACATCTAAATCAACAAAAAATGTTTTTCAGGATATAATCTGTCAATAGAACTAGTATTTTCAACTAAATTAAGGAATTATTAACTTAAAATAAAGTCCTAACTTACAAATTTGTAAGTTAATTTTCTCTTATTTCAAGTGCATTAAGATATTTGCACTGCAAACTGGACCAAAAATACTTGTTTATATTACGTGTTTTTGCAGTGTGGATTAAAATGAACTCAGTGTTTTGGCTGTTTTACCATTTTCTGGAAGTTTGTTCCAGATTTGTGGCGCATAGAAGCTGAGTGCTGCTTCTCTGTGTTTGGTTCTGGAGAGAAGCTGATGTTCTATCATTTTCTAAATTCACATAATAGTTTTAATCAGCATCGCCACATTTGCTGCATTTCACTAGTTTTCAAGCACTGATCCCCACCAGGTGTGTTGAAGTGGGATGAGTCGGGTTACCTGATGCCACAGAACGACTCCTGACCATGAAGTTTCTCTCAGCTGACAAATGAAAACTGGCCTGCAGGTCTGCAGAGGTTAACCGATTCACACACCACAGAAGAAGGGGGCAGGAGGGCATTTCCTGCCAGATAAAGGAGGTTTGTTTCAAAATGTCCCCTGATTGGTTAATGGGGTCACGGCTGAGGCCAGCAGCAGGAGGCAACTTACTGGACCCTGACTGATATGCATGTGTGTCTCCGTCTGTTGGGGTGGGATGTAAAATAAAGCTTTGTTCAGTGAGTTTCACACAGAAACAGGCGATGGGTCGATATCTGTGAGAAGGGATTTACCTTCACCTGAGACGTGCAGACCTGACCAGGTGTGGAAGCACATCATGTTCTGGTCGCTTCGTGAAGCTGAACGACAGCAAATTTATGCTACACAAAAATATGAAAGTTTGTTTCATGTTCAGCAGCTGTGATCCGTCTGGAATAAACTACCAGAACCTACCAGAGGCCGAAGACGACGCGAGTTTTAAAAAGAAACTCAAGCAGGTTGAAAGCAAACCAGTTATTTTTCTCTGGAAAGTTTTAGTTATTTCTTGAGTTTTAGTTATTTTTTAATCAATCAATCAATCAAGTTGATTTGCATGACATTTCAGCAGCAAAGCAAAGTGTTTCACATCATAAAAACACAAAAACACAAAGTCATTGAACATGCAGGCATTAACTGAAGCATTACATTTTGTCAAGTGCCATCGTCACACATTAAAATGTTGATTAATAATTCATTTATAATTGAATTTTACTTATTTTATGTGTTCTCTCCTGTACATTGTGCAGTGAGGTTGTTTTTTCTTATGGGATGAAATTATACTAATTCCTGCATATTTACACTGCCATGAATTATAATATCGTTGATTAATGTTCACTATTCTAATCAAATAAATAAAATTAAGTGACACTTAAGTAAATAGTAACAGCAAAAATGGCATCTTAGATGCATATTCTAGTTTTCAGTCTAATTAAAATGTCGCCTCTACTATTTATTGAGACATAAAATCCTTTATTTGAGTATTTTCATCCAATGTTTGTCAGGCATGAAGTCTTGTTGAGAAAATCTATCCAACTTCCAGTTCTGGTTCCTCAGGTGTCACGATGCTCTTTGTTTCAGTCCAACGTCCAGGTGAGTTCCAGTCATTCAGAACCAAGCTGGACCAGAACTCCAGGCCTTAAAAGTGCCCCTAATTCTTCATCTGGACCCCGTCCCGGAGTCCAGGGCCGGTTCCAGCTCGGTTCTGATTTCAGGACGTGTCGCGGTAGATAGATGCAAACTCATGTTCTGCCCTGATTCACACAGACAGCGGGAAAGTTTCATTTCAAAATAACAGCAAAGAAGGTCGCCGGGTTTTCCAGAACGCCGGATGGTTTTACTTTGTTTACACAAAAAAAAAAAATCATTAAAAAAATCTGTGGAATCAAAAACAGAAATCAATCAATCTGTTTTCTTTTCCCACGAAGGAGCGACATTTAGTTTAATATAGATAGATAGATAGATAGATAGATAGATAGATAGATAGATAGATAGATAGATAGATAGATAGATAGATAGATAG
>CAEFZY010013044.1:0-39703 GCA_903066815.1 Brachyrhaphis roseni
GACCGGACCAGAACCATGGGGCTGAGATTCTGAACCGCTTTGTTTTCCTTCAGAAACTAGAAGCTCGGTGGCTTTACAGCACTGACTGCCTTCAGAGAGTAAATTTGAATAGAAAAGTAAAAAAGTGTCTGATTTACAACTGATCCGTCAGTAGAATTACTCAGTGTGTGATTTTGCATCTCTACAGTGAGACTGTTTTGTTTACAGCTGATAGAAACCCCGGGTGGTGGTCTGCTGGTATGGTAGCCATGGCAACCTGTGTTACCACGGCTACCATATCTGTAAGGGCTTTGTGTCAGTCTGTCTCTACCTGCTTGTAAACAATACTTTGTATTTATCCTGTTTATGATGTGGCAGTTAGTGGCATTTGATTTTAGAAGATGAGAACTTACAGCATTAAAGGAGTTAAAATGTTAAATAATGCATTTTTACTGTGAATTTGAAAGATATAGAAGAAGGAAAAACAAAAAGAAATTAAGTTTTTTCTCAATTTTGACTTTTTTCTTAAAATTTTGACATTAATCTCAGAAAAATCTGAATAAATAAAAAAAACACATCAGAATTCTGAGATTAAAGAAGAAAAAAATTTATTTTCTCAGAATTCTGATTAAAGTCAGAATCCTGGAAGAAAAAATGGTCAGAATTTTTCTGTTTTTCTCTTCTTTATCCCAGAACTCTGAGAAAATAGTCAGAATTTTATTTCTACATTTTCAGTGGTGCTAACCCTCCTCCGCAGGAAAAGCAGATTATACCAGATGGGATATCTGTGTGGGCACTTCAAAACAGCAAAACATACTCAACCTTTAGAGCCACACAGCGGGCTCCATAGTTTCTAGCCAGCAGGGCTTCAATCCAAACATCACACACTGGAACAAAGTCAAACTGCTCACATTTTCAAAGAAATTTTTTTTATTTATACAGTAATCTATATCTGAAGTTTGTAAAAAATAATTAAAAGAAAGAGAGTAAAGATATAAATGAGAGAAATATGTTTCCACAGCAAGGTAGCTGAACTTGGTGTGGACATAAGGTGAGAAACTTAAGGTGGATCTGGAGAACAATTAATGCTTTATAAGAAATCAGCTGAGGTGGATTGGACATAATACAAGGAGAGATTTGGTAGATTTCGTTTTGCAGGTTTGCAAGTGGTACGAAAGAGGATTAGGGCCACTGAAAAACAAAACTAAACTCAACTCTTTTTTGGCAGATCTTAGAAAATTCAAGTAGGAATTCTGACAATTCTCCAGTTAAAGTCATAATTGTGAAATTTAAGTCATAATTCTGATTTTAAATAGTCCAAATTCTGATAGGTTTAAAGTCATAATTCTGATATTAAAGTAAAAATTGTGTGGAAGAATGTCGAATTCTGAGAACCAAGTCCGAAATCTGAGAAAAATTCTGAATTGATATTAAAATTCATAATTCAGAGAAAAACTTCAAAATTCTGAGAAAAAAGTCAGAATTTGGGGGGAAAAGTGAAAATTCTGAGAAAATTAAAAATTCTGAGAAAAAAAAGCCATAATTTTGAGAGTAAAATATAACATATGAAGAGACTCTAACAACAAAGATCTGCAGCATTAAGAGCAGAAAAAATATGGTGGAAGAAAAAAATTTATTTCACAATAAAAATAATTATTACAGCGAAACTACATCACCCTAGCTGGAGCAGGTGGAGAATCGGCCTGCTGGAGAGTAAAACACCTGCATCAGCAGGTGTTGGAGAAGCGGAGAGTTGATGAGGTTAAAAACATTTTGTTCTTCTCCCCGAGGCCAACAGGAAAACTGCTCAAGTCCAGACATGACAAACGATTGGGGGTTCAAGCATCTGTGTCTGTTTTAAACAACCTCTGCACTGTAAAAACACTAAATCCTACCAAGTATTTTTGGTCTATTCTTATACTGAAAATATTACTTGAAATAAAACAAAACTAACTTACAAGTAACTTTTCATCAAGATACAGCAGCTTGTTTTAGGAAAATAATTTATTAGAATTGATGAAAATGTTCCAGTTCCACTAGCAGATTATTCCACTTTATACACAGGAAAAACGTGTTGTTACAGGTAAAATAAGTACTTATTTTACTCAATATTAAGGATTTATTAATATAAAACAAACTCTGATATCTTGTTAAAACATCACTTCTCAGTTAGTTTTGTCTTATTTTAAGTGTACTATCATATTTGTACTAGAAAAAGACCAAAAATACAAAAAACACAAAATCTCACCAAGTATTGTTCTTTAGTTTCAAGTGCAAATATCCCATTTCACATGAAATAAAAAAACTGGTTTAAAAGTATCAATGTGCTTCTTTTTTTTAAAAAAAAAAGTAAATATTTCCTTAATATTGATGGAAAAGTACTAAATGATCCACAACCAGATTATTTCACTTGTAACGAGACATTTTTTCCATTTTATAAATGAAATAATCTGGCAGGGAAACTAATACTTTTTCATCAATCTTGAGAAATCATTGACTTTAAAACGAGCTCCTATGTTTTACTGAAAGGTTATTTGTAATCTTTGTCTTATTTCTACAATATTTTCTCTAATAACTACTTGGTTATTACTTGGAAAGATTTTGTTTTTGCAGTGTGTTCTGCAGTCATGCTCTACTTTGCACAATGATCCATCATCAACATCTTTTGGTGCAGACAAAACAATTAGAGGATGAATCATAAATGAATACTCATAATTAGAGAGGATCTCAGCAGATAAACAGCAGGCGCAGGCGAAGCAGAGAAGTGACACATCAGCTGGAGTTCATCGGCTGCCAACACATTACAAAATGATTCATTGCAAAGCAAATGGATTTTATGACCCTAGAAAGTTATACCAGCGTTGCACAAACTGGGTTGTGTAATACAGTGTGTCACATTGCTCCGAGGTGCAACTCAAACAAAGCCTGCAGTTTCCTCTCCCTATGAGCAATTATTAGTGGAATAATAAATCAGCAGTCTTTCTATGCAGTGTAAAGGACTTAAGAGATTAGTCGTTGAGAGATTTAGTGGGAAACGTTCTGTTTATTTGCTTAGTGAGTCTGAAAAGGTGAAGAAATGCAAAGATCTCCACAAAAGCATGAAGTTTACAATGAAAAGGTAACGACAGCGGCAGAAGGGATCAGGCTTTAACGAGCGCTGATGAAGGAGTCTGTTGGTGGATTAGGCTGAGTTTACTTTACGATGCATCACATGATGCCTAAAAAACAAAAACACGGCACAGACCAGCAAAAACTAATCCTACAGCAGGCTGTTCCTAAATGAAGAAAGTCACTTCGGCTTTTTATGGATCATTAATTCATTTGTCATAATCAATACGGCGGATTTTCCGTATAGGGGAATTTTTTCAATGAATATAAAATGCTTTAGTGCAAAGAAAAATGAATTATTTAAACTAAAAAAATAAATTAAAAAAAATCTAAATACACTTTTTTCTTTCTCCTTCCCATGAACTGCCCCTCCCTGGAAGCTGCAGCCTTTCCCAAATAAAACTTCTCACACGAACCCGACGCTTCTCTTGTTTACTTTCTTTTGACTTTTTAAACAAATGAACATTTATTTCCTGGTGTGCAACAGACAAATGATACTCAACAGCTGCATTTCCATTACAAATGTGCAAAAACTTTATGAATATCCCGCTAGAATGTAGAATAAAAACACAACTTCACAACTGCGATGTTCCCATTAAGTAAGAAAAACGATAAAATCACACGTGGATAAGTTTGTTCACGCAGTAAATTATTAAAAAATATGCCATGCCGTTATCCTCCAACCTCTTCCTGTCATTTTCTTTTGTTGTTTCCGCCAGTAGTAACATCCGGTTGTTGATCACATGACTGTGTGATGCAAATAAAGTGCTTCTGTTGCAGTTTTTCAATACAGCCAAAAAACCACCAGTTTTTTTCTACATTGGCGAGTTTTTATTAAACAAACTTAGATTGTAATTCCATTTGCTTCCATTGTAAATGTGCACAAAACTCTGCTAATGTTCCGCTAATGTAAAAAAAAACCCACAATTTTGTAATTGCTGTGCTTCCATTAAATAAGAAACTCAATAAAAATTACATGTAAATAAGTTTGTTCACATGATAAATCATTAAAAGATACAACACACCATCATTGTCCACTTCCTGTCGTCTTCTTTGTCGTTTCCACAAGTAGCAACATCCTGTTGTTGATCACATGACTCGTGCGATGCGAAAAAACATTTTCTATCGAAAAGCGTGATTTTTTTTTCATTGCTGTGTTTCCACTAAGCTAATTTATTTTCATAATTCCAATTTGCAAAAGGTAAACGCAGCTATTAGTAAAAAGAAAAAAAGAAACAAAAGAGAAAAAGATGGGGGTGGGTGCTTTGTGCTCCCACAGCAGTTTCAGACGACAAAGACCTCTTCTTCTTTGTCTTCTTTAACAAAGAGGATTCAAACCGGAGGACAGACCATAATAGATTGCTTCCTCTTTTCTCAGCCACAGAGATTAATGACAGGATAAGAAAGCTCTCTTACACATAAGCACACAGTTTCTATTCTCTATTGTCTCTGCTTGTACATTAACGGTCTGCTGTTTCATGACTCAGCTTTGCTTCCACTTAACACTTCAGGTACATTTGATATGTTAGTCATTTTGCACAGCTGCTGAGCAACACGTCATGTTTCTCCCCCGTCTGCTCGTTAGTCCAGGTCTGGTTTGATCGGAAAACGTTTGGCATGAAGGCTTTAAAGGTTTTCTTAAATGTAAACCTCAGCCCTTTGAAGCCCGTGACCTCAGAGTTCAGGGGTCACGGCGTTTGTGCCCCAGCGCCACGTGAGCGCCCGACGCCTCAGAAAGAAACACACAGGTCACACAAATCCACAACAGATTGCGCAGACGCCTGGACTTTTGTGTGAAGCTTGTAAATTAAAGTCCTGAACATGAACACTACTCTGTTCCTCTACCTGCATCATTAACTCGCTTTTCATAAATTAAATTAGCCTCATCTTTCACAAGATGAAACCAGTCACCCTTCTTAACTCTGCAGCTCCAAGACTTTCCTTCCAGTGTGCCAATGCATTTTATACAATAGTTCCCCAAATTACGAAAGAGGATTAGGGTCACTGTAAAAAAACAAACAAAAAAATCTCTGACCTTTTCTCTTAGAAATCTGACTTTAAATTTATGAGATTAAAGTCAGAATCCTGAGTAAAAAAAGTCAGAATTTTGAAGAAAAAGTCAGAATTTTTAAGAAAACGTCAGAGTTCCAAGAAAAAAAAGTTCCAATTCTGAGAGTAAAACCAGAATTCTGGGGGGGAAAAAAATCTGAATTCTGAGAAAAACTGTTTGAATTCTGAGAAGAAAAGTCAGACTTTCAAGGGAAAAAGTTACAATTCTGACATTAAAGTCACAGATATGATTATAAAGTCAGAATTTTGAGAGTAAAACCAGAATTCTGAGAAAATAAAAGTTCAAACTCTGAGAAGAAAAGTTACTCTCCAAAGAAAAAAGTTAAATTCTGAGAGAATTCTGTGGGGAAAAAAATCTGAATTTCAAGATTAAATGCAAATTTTGAGAAAAAAATTCAGAATTCTGAGAGTAAAATCCGAATTTTGAAATTGAAGTCAGAATTCTGAGATTAAAGTCATTAGTCAGAGTAAACCCAGATTTTTTACGGAAAAAGTCAGAATTCTGAGAAAAGGTTGGATTACATGTTTTCCAGTGCTCTTAATCCTCTTCTGAACCGAACCTCCTGATTAATCCCATTAATTTTAAAGCGGTGAGATTAATCAGACATTCCTGGAGAGGTGAGGAGAGACCCACCTCTCCTTTTTCCACTCTTTTCTCTGAATAAAGAAATTAAGCCGCAACATGATCATGATGGAAAAATGTGAATCTTCATGAGAGAAGCAACATTTGCAGTGTCGGTTGATTATAAACCTCACAGAGAAACATGAAATAAAATATGAGAAGTCCCCCAACTTTTATCATTTAGCTGCTTTTCATGCTCTACTTATCGCACTCTGTAATCAAAACAAGCAAGAAAGAAAAACCAAGAGATGAGAGGAGAGACGCATGAAAAGAGGGGAGGAAATGGGAGATGAAAGACAAAGGGAGGACAGTTTGGTTTACAGTGAGAGAGAGGGAACACTGCAAAAACACCAAATCCTACCACGTAGTTTATGGCTAGTTTTTAGTGGGCCATTGTGGATAAAAACAACCAAAAAGTAAATATTTCTTGAAAATTTCTGAGTGTAATCTCAAAATACCTGAGGTTTTTCTCACAATTGTATGACTTTTGGAGCAGAGGAATGTCCAAGGCTTTTCTATTAAGTATCTGTGAGAATTCCCTTTTGTTTTTATAGAAAATTTCTCAACATTTCTGAGTTTTTTCTTGCTAATTTATGACTTTCTGAGTAAAAAAAAATCCCTTTTTTTCAAGACAATTTCTGACATAAATATAAAACTTTCTGCATTTTTTGGCTGGAATTTACTCCTTTTTTTCTTTCTACAGTGGCCCAAATACGCCGTCATAAGATTGAGATTATAGATGCATACAAATATTTGCAATAAATTTTAAACTAATCTAATCATAAACAGAAATTAATAAAAAAAAATGTCCCTTCCTGTTAGGAGCTGGTGATAGCTGGATAAAAAATGCACAAACCAATCACTCTGCGTCTGTTTTCATCCACAGCAGGCTTTTGTCTCGCTTAATTTACCCCTTATTCATTTAGAGCCGTCTCCATCCATTCTGCCGTCCATCTTCACATCATTTTATTCCCTCCCCCATCGCCTGTCTTTCTTTCAACCCCCTCATCTTTCTTCAGCTACATGGTGGGGCGCAGCTCAGCCTTTATTCGCTTCTGTCTGACAACCGGCCAAATCCTTCCCCAACTGTCTGACAGGACAAAGGCGGCAGCAAATTCACAAACAAAAATGTCACAGATCGAGCAAAACTGTCCGTCTTCTCTCTGTGTGACATCCAACACAAACGACTAACATCTCAAACGATGACTACATCCTTAAAGTGAGACATAAAATTCAGATCCGGAAAGATATTTTTATGCTAAATGATCTTATTGAGAAGTTCTTCTGTCTCAGGTTCTGAAACGGTTCTGAAACTGGGTCATATTAACCAAGTGCTGCCTCACATATCAATGTTTGACATTTTTCTTTCTCCGTATGTCAACACACAAGTTTCATAATATATACAAATATCATTTCTATTTACACTTTCAGAATAAATATTTACTGTTTTTAAAGTGGATAAGAGAGAACCAACTGACTATAAACTACAGGTGAACCAATAAATCAACCCAGATTTCCTTAATTTTGGGAATCAGAATCTTTGTCAACATTTCGCTAATGTCGAAAAAACACAACTTTGCAATTGCGATGTTTCCATTGAATAAGAGATGCAATTAAAATCACATGCGAATAAGTTTCTTTACGCAATAAGTCACTAAAAAACATTCTGGCATCATTCTCCAACCACTTCCTGTTGTCTTCTTTGTCGTTTCCCTCAGTAGTAACATCCAGTTGTTAATCAGCTCAAGTGATGTGAAATAAGCGTTTTCATTGCAGTTTTGCAAAATAAACCAATTTCAATACAGCCAAAAAAGAATCACCTTTTCCTAGTGGCAAAACCTTTCAGATTATCTGAAACTGATTTATTTCCATTTAGCAAATTTATTTTCGAAATTGTGCTATTTTAAGGTCAATTGAATCGCAGCTATTGTTGCTACACTTGGCAACTTTTCAGACATAGAAAACGGGTATCGGCCAGAATCAGACGATTCTGAAAACGTGATCGGTGCACCGCTAATATAAACACTGAAATTCCAACACACAAGAGATGTCACTATTTTTACAAAACACAAATCCACATTTGGAATAATTAACATCAAATGGATCCTGTGAGATGGATTAATAATAATAAACTGAGAAAAGAAAATGAAAGAGGACTTTTCCCATGAATAAAATATCATCAGCAAACAGAGTGATTTTGTTTTAAAACTCCATTTTTAATTGGGCTCAACCAGATTTAAAAGCAAAAGTTAAGTTTAAAATCATAGAACATATACAGTATAAGTAAAAGAATAAAACCAAAAAGTAGAGGACATTCAAATATGCACTGCAAAATCACAAAAGTTTAGCAAGTATTTTTTTCTTCCAATTTCTAATGCAAAAGTAGACTTGAAATAACTAACTAAGAAAAAACGTTTTTGTTTTTTTTTAAACCAAACTATAGGAGTTTGTTTAAAGTAAATAATTCCTTTAATTTGGATTAAAAAGTCCTAGTTACACTGGCACCTGTACCTGTATCATGGGAAAAATGTCTTTTTAATTAGTCATTTTTAAGCAATATTAAGCTCCTAGACCTGCTGAAAAGTCACTTGTAAGTTAGTTTTGTCTCATTTCTAGTGTCCTGATATATTTGCAGTAGAAACTAGACTAAAAAACTTGATAATATTTCGTGTTTTTTCAGTGCGAAAGGAGAAAAGCAAAGTCAACCCACCTGTCGGCGTCTCCCTGTCCTGACGACGCTTTCCGATGGAGCGTCTCTCGAACTGCAGCCATGCTGTCAGGCAGTCGGTTCAGGCGGCGAGTGTAGAGACCCAAACCTCCATCAGTCATATAACTGCAAAAAATAATAATAATAATTAGGCACCAGCATGCAGGTTTGGGAGAAATGCAGATGAAAATGTGCAGCACAACACTTCCAAATCCAACACAGTCTGCCCGGTCTCTCTCTGATAAATTATCTTTATTTAGATAAAGGGAGGCGGAGCTCACTTCAGAGTTGTTTTCTGGTTGGAGTAAAGCGTTCATCAGTTAAAAAAACAACAACAAAAACACTGAAGACAGCAAACGAAATGGCACAGATTTCCCTCTTGTGGCGAACAGAAGTGGTTTTGTGCCTCTTTAAAAAGAAGAAGCACAAAAATTTTACTCAAGTAAAAAGTTTACTCTAGTACTGAGTAACTGATCAAATCAATCAATCATTTACTATTTAAACTATTTTACATCATCAGACAAACCAAAATTCAAAGTTAAGTGGAATATTTGGTATTTTATGGACAAAAATTACAATAATTCATATTAGTAACAAAAACATAACAAAATTATTAAAAGAAAATATTTCCAAATCAGTTTCTTTCAATATAAATTTATAAAACTTTAACAGAAACCACAAGTGTGTGTGTCTGTGTCTGGTGAATATTTGGTTAAAACATGTTTGTTTTTCATTCAGTGGATAGAAAATCCAGACATTTTAATCAAGTAAGAGTAGAAATAATTCATAAGACAATTACTAAAGTAAAAGTATAAAGTGAAAATAGTCCTAAAAGCAAATCTTAAATGTAATCATTTACTATCCAACTCTGTTGAAAAGACGAGGCTGCACAATAAACAAAAGATGAGTCTGTTCTTTATTTCACCAGAACATAAATTCATTACAAAAACCAGTTCCTGCCTGTCAAATGCTGATGAATAGAAGAACTAAAGATAAGATCTGATGTAAATATAGTGACTACTTATCTACAAAAAGGAGGCTAAGCGGTGATTAAGTTCATTTCGTAACAGAAAAAAACTTGATTTATATGTTGGGAGACTGAAAAGTGATTCCAAGATGCTGAAATGTTCCTAGCAGATAATAAAAACTCAAACTAAATATGAACCAAAGATCACTGGTGGATATAAAAACTGACAGATTTAGTTCAGGCCGACAAAGTTGGTTGATGTGAATGCAGAAAATATAACGGATTCTTTATATAAACTCAGATTAAAATGAAAATATATACGGGTAAGCAGGAACTTCCAATAGAAAGAGAACTGACTTAAACTATCTCATGAAATGCAACTAGAATTTGTCACTTATAAGTTAGAAAAAAGACAGGCAAACCTATTTATAAAAGTGATTAGTTTGCGCTTGTTTCAAGTCAATAATTCCCTAATTATTATTATTTCTAGTGCTGTAACTGAAATAATCTGCCAAGGAAATAAGTAATTTTGAGTTTTATCTGTGTTTTAGTTTGTTTTACTTGTGAACCACTTTGTGATTTTTATCTATAAAATGTGCTGTATAAATAAAATGTACTTATTTAATAGTAAGAAATCTGCAAAAAGTACAAAGGATCCATTACAGGATATCCTAAATAAATAATCTGCCTTTTGTACATATCAAAAACACAAAGTTTTGATAATAAGAGAATAAAATAATGTATGCAACCTTGTTTTAAATTAAAAAACAAATGCAGTTAAAGCAGGACTTTGTCCAGACACAGGATCCAGTCCATAGGGGGTCGACATCAATCATCACACTGATGAAAGTCACCTTGGAGATGACCAGTCAGAGACAAACACAAGCTCAAACATTACTCTGTCACACTAATAACCCCACTCCTCAGTAGAAACGTGTCCAAACATGACATTTTATTGTTTACCGGGATTTTATTATGTAAAAAAAAATCACATTCTCCATGTTTTTGTACTTCCATTTGGGTTTCTATTGCTTCTAAAAACAAGCCAAGCTCTCAAAAAACCCCCCACAGCCGTTCTTTGGTAATAAGTTCATGTTTTTTTTGGTGTCTGGAAAATTAGCAGTTTCAAAAACCTCCAGAATGTTGAGTCACATTCAACAGAGGGGGGTTCCGCCGTTACCTAGCAACCCCGGAAGTCCAGCTAGCCCCGTTACCTAGCAACCCCGGAAGTCCAGCTAGCCCCGTTACCTAGCAACCCCGGGAGTCCAGCTTAGCCCCGTTACCTAGCAACCCAAACAGGATTGCTAGGGTTCGTGCAGAATTCACATTTTGCACGATTTTATTCTCCCATTTGGGTTTCTGCTGCTTATAAAAACAGACCAAGCACTTAAAAAACCCACCGCGACGTTTTCTGGCAATAAGTTCCTGCTTTTTGGCTTCAAAACCTTCCGATTATTAAGTCACATTCGACAGGCATGCGCCGTTACTTAGCAATGCAAGCTGAGCTCCAACTTGTGGTCAGTTGGTTTTACAGCTGTATGCGCTGTACAATGGCTGCTGGAAAAGACAAGTGTTTTGTTGTTGACTTACCATTCAGAAACCACTTGCTTAATTATGGTTGGTTGTTCAGGAGGCTCTACCAATGCTTTTCAAAATGTACGGTTGTATAATTGCACATCTTTTTGCTAATATTTTCACGTGTGAGTGTAAATGTTGAGTTGGGGAGTTTGGTCAGCAGCAGATTATTTGGATTTAAAGCAACAGGATTCCCTAAAACCGACTAAAATCTCAATGTCTTGGGATAATTTTGTGCAAACAATGTAATTAACATGTTTTGTATTGTCCATAAACATATCATATCCGTTCAAGTTAAAATAATAGGTCACCTTTAAAATGAAGAAACATCTTACTCCTCAAGTTTCATACAAACAAAATCATGTTACAAACCTACCTGTCTGCCTCAAACATGTCAGCCAAAAGCAAAATCAAACACGTCCAGGTGCTTCTAGTTGATTAAAATCTCGAAAGAAAAGCGTCCGTTTAACCGTCAGGTCTGCACCGAACACACAGATCAACAATACCAGCAGGTGAAAGCGAGTTTCATCACGGTGAAATGAAGCTGGCCAGCTTGTGTGTGAGCTCAGCGTTGGTATGAGGCGGCTCTCCTCCGCTCCACATGCTGATTTTCCTCCCCTGATGGGAGGTTGGGTCTGGCAGAGGAAAAGGGAGGGAGGAGGCGGATCAGACAGTTTCCCCCCGAAGCGTTAGAGAGCCAAGTGCTGGGTCTCTGTTCATCTCTGAGGGACAGAGAACCAAAACACCGAGGGGCTATGGGCTGAAGAAAACCACTGCACTGCAAAAACACACATATTTTTGATCCAATGTCAAGTGAAATCTCTTAGTACGCTTGATAAAAGATCAGAAAGATATAGGAGCTTGTTTAGAGTCAATAATTCCTTAATATCGATTAAAAAAATACTTCAACTGGCAAAATATAAAACATGGGAAATGTCTTGTTATAAGAATAATCTGTCTTGTCTTTAATCAATATAAAATAATTGACTTTAAACAAGCTCCTATATCTTACTGAAAAGTTACTTGCAATTTAGTTTTAGCTTATTTCACATGTAACAAGACATTTTCCCATATTATAAATAAAATAATTTGCCAGTGGAACTTGTATTTCTAAATTTACTTGTAAGTTAGTTTTGTCTTAGTTCTTACATACTAAGATATTTTCACTACAAACTAGACCAAAAATACCTGGTAGGATTTTGTGTTTTTGCAGTGCAGCTTTAAAAACGTCTCCTGAATTGGTGAAATCTCTGGGAAACGTTAATTTCGATGGTTGCTTTTTCATTTTACCTGTGTCACATTTCCTCTGAATAACCCAGTGACCTCCTCGTACAGTATAATCCCAGTTAATCTTTTAATGAATGGCTCTCCGGTGTTGGAAAGAGCAGCAATTCATTTCTCCACGGGGTTGATTTTCAAGGTGGGCTAAACTCCCTGCAGATTTTCCAGCAGTTGGGAGTTTCCTGCCCGGTTTTAACTGCCATAAAACGTTTTGCCATGGTGGCAGGAGTGCAAAGACATAAAATCTTACCAAGTATTTTTGTCTAGTTTCTAATACAAATGTTTTAGTACACTTTAAACAACTTTTTATTAAGATTTAGGAGTTTGTTTTAAGTAAATAATTATTCAGATTTTTCACTTATGACATTTTTCCCATTTTAGTCAATTACAGTCTTTTTTCAAGTGTTTTAAGATATTTGTGATAAAACTAGACATAGTACTTTGTAAAATTTAGTATTTTGCAGTGTTTTTGTGCATTTTTGTGCCACACACTGGAAAAACATAATTTTGCAAAGTATTTGTAGCACAGTTTGTAGCACACGACAAAACTAACTTGTACTTAACTTTCTAGTAAGATATAAGATCTTGTTTTAAGTCATTAATCGTTTAATACTGATGAAAAAGCACTAGAACTAGTGATAAGTGAAATAATCTAGAACATTTTCATCAATACTAAATAATTACTGACTTAAAACATGCTACAATATCTTGCTAAATACTTGTAAGTTAGTTTTTCTTATTTCAAGTGTACTACAAGAAACTGGAAGAAACACTTGGCGATATTTTGTGTTTTTGCAGTGCAGTGAAGCAGTTAAAACCAGCTCCTCCTCTGTGGATAAACATCCCAGCTCCGGTGTGGAAGAACCAGTTACGTCTGTACTGGATGCCGACGCGCTCGCGATCGAGGGAACCACAAAATGTCCCGAGGACGAAGAGGAAAGTGGGAGGTCATCATCAGTCTGAGTCTGTTTTAAATGGTTAACCCACAGGGTGACTCCACCCACACACTCACACCCACACACACCCACACACACAACAACAAAGAGCCTCAGATAGTCTCTGTTTAAATAAAAGCCGATTTCCCCGTCATCCATCACTTCTTCCTAAAGCCTCATAAAAATACGATCATCCTCACCTACAGAACATTAACTAACGTAGATGAAACATCAACGGAAAATCATTTGTCAAACAGTCCAGACATCAACAAGATCTGGATCCTAACAACAGAGGATTTGTGGATTTTCTTTGCTTTATGATGGTGTCAAGTGTATGAATAATGAGAAATGGTTTCAAAACAGAAGAAAAATGAGAAGCAGGATTTCAAAGGGACTTGAAAGAAGGAAACGGGAATTATTACAATTATTTAAGAATCATTTAATCATGGCATAGCAAAAACCCCATATCTGAAGTTTATATGGTTTAGTTCCCACTGCACATTGGAAAAAAGGCAAAACTAACTGACAAGTAACTTTCCAAGATATAGGAGTCAATAATTCCTTAAATCTGATTAAAAAGTACTAGTTCCACTGGCAGATTCTTCACTTATAACTTGGAAAAAATGTTTTATGTAAAACCAAAATTATTTGGTAAGATTTTGTGTTTTTGCAGTGCGGACAGTAATCTTGTATTTCTGCTTCAGTTTTTTGTGTTTTCACTTCAAAAACACAAAATCTTTCCAAGTTAGGTCAGGTTTGTAGTCAAAATATCTTGATACGCCAGAAATAAGAAAAAACGCTTGTTTCAAGTAAATAATTTCTTAATATTGATAAAGTAATAGTTCCACTGGTAGATTCTTTTACCTCCACTAAGACATTTTTCCCTTGATTGAAGTGAAACAATCTGCCTGTGGAATTAGCACTTTTTAATCAATATTAAGGAATTATTATTAAAACAAGCTCCTTTATCTTGCTGAAAAGTTACTTGTAAGTTAGTTTTGTTTAATCTCAAGTGTATTAAGATATTGGCTCAACAAACTAGACCAAAAATACTTTGTAACATTTTGCATTTTTGCAGTAAAGAACAGAATATGAAAACATCCTCCAAGAACAACTTTTACCAACAATCCAGGAATTATTTGGTGATAAATAATATTTTGTTTTGAGCAAAAACTGTGTGGTGAACTAACACTAAATATTGAAATGTTCACTCTGGCATCTCAAAATTTATCAACAAACTTTAATAAAAACAACAGAGGCAACCTCTAAGTACTAATTAAAGAGGGACAAATAACAATTAGTAACAATTTGGCTCAAAAGATTTTATCTAATCGGTTTGCTACTAGATAAAAATCAAAAAGTTTACTTAAATATTGATACAGCAATATTTAACAGGAAATATTTCACCAGGAAATGTGAATCAGACATAAAATTGAAGCATTAGCTTCCTAACATCAAGCTTGAATGCTGGATTTACGAACGATGTTTTAGGCTTTAGGCTCCTCTTGGAAATCAGTTCAAACCCACGTAGATGTTTTCCAAACTTTATCTGAATCTTTCAGTCTGAAGCCAACTTGGCGCCTTTTACAACTTCATCTGATAACAATGATGACAGCAGAGCTTTGGATAAGTGTAACAGCCAAAATATGCAAAGAGCATGTTATAACATAGACAGTGGCTTTGTGAAGGAAACATAAACAGTGGATCTGATGATCAGCATTAATGCCTCTGATGGTACATGCTGCATGTTGGCTTTGAATCATTGTAGATAAATGTTGTTATAAAAGCTGCACACACAATCTTGCAAAGTATTTTTGGTCTATTTTTAGTGCAAAATATCTTATGACACTTAAAATTAAAAAAAACTAACTTACAAGTAACTTTTTAACTAAATGTAGAAGCCTGCTTTGAGTCAATATGTCCTTAATATGTATTTTTAAAAGTAGTACTTCAGTTGGCAGATTACTTCACAAAATGTTTTGTGTGTTTTCTGTATGGGTAGTTCAGTCATTGAGGAACACTACTGCCCTCTTCTGGTTTGTTATAAAACTGTATATGAACCATTAAAAGACCAACATTTGAACTTGTATATAAAATATATATTAAATTATCCATTATAACCTTTAAAAGTGATCTGTAATAATTCCCTCAACAGGTTAGGACAGTTTTATGGTCTACTCAAAACATTTTCATTACATTTTTTGCATTAAATTATTCTTAGATAATGGCATTTCAGTCTGATTTGTTCTGCCTTTTTTCAGTTCCTTTCAGATTTAGCTGTCACTCTAAATGGATCCAAAAAGATGAGCAATTATACAACCTTTGAAAATCAGAAGCGGAGCCTCCTGTACAACCAACAAGAATGCAGCAAGTGGTTTCTGGATGATAAGTCAACAAAAAACACACTGCTCGTCTTCTCCAACAGCCATTATACAGCAAAAACAGTGGTAAAACCAGCTGACCAAACATGTTGGAGCTCAGTTTGTGTTGCTAGGTAACCGGCTGGGCTTTCAGGGATGCTACGTAACAGGCAGTGCCTGCTGATTTGTCACATTACATTCTGCTTTGTTATTTGAAGGCTTGGGCTGATTTTAAAAGTAGTAGAAACGCAAATGGAAGTACAAAAACAGTAAAAGTAAAAAGTAAAGTAAAACAATCTGCTGCATCCACCCACTTACCCACTGGTGACATCATCAGGGCGCACGACGTTCTTGCTCAGCACATCTCCGTCGCTCATGTAGCCGGTGACCTCCATGGCGGGGCCGTCCAGCTCCATTTCGTCTCCAGCTCTGTCCCCCAGCTCCACGCTGCACAGAGCGCCGCCCCTGCCGGCCAGCTGCCGCCGCAGGTGTCCAGGGTACAGGTAGCGCCCCCCTCGCCCGCCGTAGCCGTTCCCAACAGAAGGGGCGTCGCCCGCCTGCAGACGAGGGCTGGACTGCCCCAGTCGCCATGGTGACAGCGACGAGCGGGCGGAGGTAAGGCTGAGGATGCTTCGACCGCTCCCGCCGCCGCTACTGTTGTTGCCGGACGATCCGCCGCCGCCACTGCTGATGTCTGTCGTAACGCTGCCGTCAAAGGTGGTTTCCAGAGTACTGAGGAAAAAAATTTAATTTAAACAACAAACAATCAAGCAGAGAGTACGCGGCTAGATCATTTGAGAACACAGATAAATTAAAGTAGGAAAATGGGAATTTTATTAACAGAACAGCAACAAAAAATAGACGGTAGACTGAAAATAGGGATGAACAAAATGGCTGAAAAACCGATCAGATATTGGTATGGGAAGTGAAAATAGTGGATCGGTGCATCCGGAGTATTATCACCATCATTTTTTTGAAAAAGATTATTAAAATAAAATGTAGTTGATGTGTTGATGTTAAGATGAGAAAGTAAGTGGAGGTTTAATATTTAATCATAATCATCAGTATTTTTTAGTATTATTTTACCTGTGAGTGACCTGAGTTCCCCGCAGACTAGACATGGTCTCTTCTAAATTTTGCCGAAGGTCTGCGATGTTTTTGACGGTGCGCAGCCGTCTTGTCTCTGGGTCTTCACCTGAACAAAAGATTGTTTTAAAAAGTAATAAAACTGAGATTTAAAATGTAAACTCTGGACAGAAGCAGACGCTGCCTACCTGAAAGGTCTTCGATGGAGGTCTGGCTGGTCTTTGTGCAGGAAACGTCTCCGCCTCTTCCCACTGAGTCGCTCTCCGAGTTCACCGTTCCCTCGCCATCTGTTTGTGTTCTGCCGGAAAACAAATTGTGCAAGTGATTAAAGTGAGGAAATCATTTTGATTGTGAATTATGGCGTATTTAGGGGGGACCTAATATTCAGAAAATTGTCACGAAGGAGGGATAAACCTGATTAGACTTTAAATCTGCTGCGTTTCAAGTCTTGTGACTGCGGTGAGAAGCGAACGCCTGCTAAAGCCTCAGACTTCAGAAACGTTTTGTCTTTGAAGGATAAATCAATACTCATATGCTGCCTTTGCTCTTTGCCCGACTCCAGACTTTGTCCTTGTTGACTAACGAACACTCAGCTGAGCAGTTAGTCACTGAGGAGAAATGACATCTGAATTTTAACTACTAATTATCCACAAAAAAAAAAAGTTTTAGCAATGAAATAACACTTTTGCTTGGTTTATTTTCAGTAAAACTTTTCTGTATCTTTGTAAGACTATGGTTTATGGGAGGCAAAGTTGACATAATCCAAAGAGTAATTATGTATTTGACAAGCAAACAAAAGAGAATGAGCTTTCTGTGTTACACAGTGTTTTCTAATTGTGTTCATACTGTAATTTTGTCATGTGACAACCAAAAGAATAGATATGTTTTACTGGATTTCAATCTATTTCAATGAGATTCCAAAAAGTCTGAGACATAAGACAGAATTTTAAGAATCCAGTCAGAAATTTGAAAAAAAGTCAGAATTGTAAAATTAAAAGTCTGAATTGTGAGATTAAAGTCAGAACTCTTACAACAATTCATACAGCTCCTCCTCCAAAACCAAACTTTTGTGCCGTTTATAAATATTTAAGCTCCCAGGACAATCCGGCCTCCTACCTGTACATGAAAGGTGCGACAGTAGCCGTGTTGGGGTGGCTGTGCAGTTGCTGCGTCTGAGGTAGCTGCACGCTGACAGTGTTGCTGGCCGTGCTCTGCGTAGTGCCTAAACTCGCCACCGGGGCGGCGCCGGGCTTCCCTTCAGTGGAGGCCAAGCTGGAGGTAGAGCTGGAGTGCCTGCTGTCCCTGTCTCTCTCCAGAGGCCCGCGGTGCATGGCGAGCCCGCCTCCGCCCAGCCGCATGCTCCGTGGCCTCTCCGCCGCCTCCTTTGCTGAAGAAGCTTTGCCCCCAGCTCCCGGGGTTTTGCCTCCTGGCTTTGGTATTCCGCTTTGTGCTGGGGTAGAACTCTCCTTTTTGGCTACTTTTCCACCCTTGGGAATGAAACTAGCAATTTTGGACGTCTTTTTGTTGGACGCCTCAACATCCGGAGGAACGGGCGTTACTTCCTCCTTAAGCTCCTCCCCCCTTAGCTCCGCTCTATCAGGGCCGCGTTTGCCCAGCTCCTTCCCTTTCTCCTTCTCCTTCCCTTTTTCCTTGTCCAGGCCTTTCACTGAACCCTTCTTGGCAGTCAAAGCTCTGCTGAAAGTGCGTTGGGCAATGCCCTTCAGAGCAATTTTGGGGCTGCTGGCGGTTGTCGAAGCTGTTGACCCATTCATCCCTGGTCGAAGGTTGCCGTCTTCTTCCTCTAAAGGGTCAGTGTTGGAGCCGGTTTCCGATCTCTCCACAGGCGTCCGGACAGCGGCGGCGCCGTCCGGTTGGGGCATTGCCGCTTTAGATCCTGATTTGCTGTTGAACAGCTTAAGTTTCTCAAGCATCGACTTCTGGGTGGCGGCTTTGGGAGGAGCTTCAACCTTGGCTGATGCGTCTTTCTCTGGCTTGTTGGACTGCATTGCGGATGCCGGGTTGCTAGTGGACGATGGCGGTTGGGCGTTGGTGTGCTTGGCGCTCGTTGACTTGCTCCTCCAGGGTTTGCTGCTGCTGTTGGGTTGGGGAATGGCAGTAGACGGGGAGGCCGAGGTGGAAGATGGAGGAACCAGGTAGGAGGTAGCAGATAGGGCGCTGGTGGAGGAGCCGACGGTCACTGCAGGCGACGGAGCATGATCAGTCATCACAGAGAGCTGTGAGGTCATGCCCTCCAAGGAATCTGCACCAAAGAACAGACATGTTACCAAACAATGAAGAACTTTGAAGTCAAGTTAATTTGTATAGCACATTTTCAGCAACAAGGCAGTTCATACAGTTTACATCATACAGTCATCAAATATGGAACAATGAATAGACATTATTTTGTCAAATATCATCAAAATCATCAAGCAAACACTCATCTAATCAAAGGCAACTCTAAAGTAGTTTTTTATTCTAGATTTAAAGATACTCAGTGGTTCAGCAGTTTTGCAGAAGTTTGTTCCAGATTTGTGGTGCATAGAAGCTGAATGCTGATTCTCCATGTTCTGGGGATGCAGAGCCGAACCAGAACCAGAACCAGAAGACCTTAGAGGTCTGGAAGGATATTACAACAGCAGCAGATCTTTAAAGCTACAGTAATATTTTTTTTACATATTTGTTAAAACTGTCACCATGTTGTGACAGTTTGGAACAAGACAGATAATTTGTGGGGAAAAAATGAAGCTCTTCTGCCTTCTTCTTCCAGGGCTGACTAGAAACAACCAATCAGAGCCAGGAGGCGGGACTTAGCGCTGTGAATCACTATGCAGCTAGCATAGCATGTTGTAAATGTTTACCTGTCTAATATTACACTATCACAACATAGTGATAGTTTTAACAAATACGTAAAAAAAAAAAAATCATTAAGACAAATGTTATATCATTGCCCGTTTCATTAAAGTATTAGTTGCTTAATTTATTGTTGTGCACATAAAGGAGAAAGTAATCACAATAACATTATTTTTCAGCTTTTAATTGGAGAAAAAAGCTAATTTTGGCTCCTGAGGATCTTCAACTTGGGGAGTTTGGTACTTGGTACAAAAAGTTTAGACACCCGTGTGCTAAGGGATAAACCTGCCAGGAGTTTGTTGTAAAAAACCCTTAGCAATAACAATAAGGGAGTCCATCATAAACTGTTTAGAAGAGCAGTGAGGAGCAGACTTGAGTGCTTTCAAGCCTCGCCAAGTAAGCTACATCAAGAAGCGGTGCTGCTGCACTTATAAGGCCTGCTTTTGGTCAGAGTCCCTCTGCTCTGCAAAAAAAGAAAAAAACAGCAAGATACATGAACTCAACCTCGTCTAAAAACAGAAATAATATCCCGCAACACCTCACTTTAGCTCCTGTCTGCGTAAATCTGCACCATCTGACCCAAGAAGCAAACTTACCTGGAGCTGGAGGAGGAAACACAAACACAGATCTTTCTGCTAAAAGTTGCAGCCTGTCTGAAAGTAAAACTATCCTGAGGGTTTCTGAGGTTGTCAACATGCAGATTGCAGCTCCAACCAGCAACATTTGAATATTCAAACACCAACTGCCAGACAGAGAGAGAGAGAGCGAGGGCCTGAGCTGGGCGGACAAAGACCATCACCATAGTTTGCACGAGTCAACACAGACAAGATCCTCAGGCCAAGTCTCTCATGCAGCGTTTTCTCTAGTTTACATGATCTATTTGTTCTGTTATCTGATTACAACTGGACACTGGAGATGATCTGGACAGACTGTTTATATTGTGCATAAGCCAAGATATAAAAACAAACCCCTGATTATAAAGTCACAGTCACAAAAATACAAAATCTTACCAGATATTTTTGGTGTAGTTTCTAGTGCAAATATCTTAGTAAACTTTAAATAAAACAAAACTAACTTACAAGTAACTGTTCAGCAAAATATTGGAGGTTGAATTAAGTCAATAATTTCTTAAAATTGATGAAAAAGTAAATAATCTTCTGGTGGAACTAGTAATTTTTAATCAACATTAAGGAATTAGTGACTTAAAACAAGCTCCTACATCTTGCAGAAAAGCTACTTATGAATTATTTTGTTATATTGCATAAGATATGTGTGCTAAGATATTTGCAATAGAAACTAGACAAAAAATACTTGGTAAGATTTTGCGTTTTTGTAGTGCAGAGCCACATTCTTGTTTTTAAAGAGCTTTCCTCATCATATCTGTTTGTTTCAATAACAATTTATAGGATGCTGCTGCACAGGCCTAGAGATAAATGTCATTTATTATCAGAAATGACCAGACAAATAAAAGATATAGTGAAACTACAGACTTAGACTTTTCTGAATTACATCTTATTCAATATAAAGTCTGAATGTTTTATTCACACCAGCTTTTATTCAGTGGTAAACAACCACACTTTTATACTGTATGCACATTTTCATGAGGATCTCCTCTTTTATTCACGTTGCCAGTTCTTTCATGTCCTAATTGGAAATCGGCACTCACAAAGCAGCCTCCACTTTCTCCTCCTCTTCAGCGTTTAATGTGAGCAGCATGAAACAAAGCAGCCATTAGGAAGTAATTAGGGCCCAATTAGATGCGCTAGTAGTTAGCTATTAACAAAGTGGGTCAGGTTTCTAATAGCTGGCTTCCTATTGGTGCTAGTTGAATAAGATGGGAACCACATCGAGCAGAGTGGGGGGAACAAGGGGCCATGCAGTTCAGGTTTGGGGTGAATGAGGCTTTGATGTGGGCCAGCAGGAAGGTCCGGGCTCCCACAGAACTGGGTCACTTTGGATTTTGGGTCAGAAAGGAACAGAGAGAGACGCGTTGGGCATTGGGAGGCTTTTGACTTGGAGCCAGCGGGTCGCCGACAAGACCGGACTGTAAGGGACGAGGACTGAAATGTTCCAGTTAGGCTGCCAAGTCGGGAAAAGATAGATATGTTTTCCAGAGTTATGAGTGAATAGTAACAGAAAATTGAATGTCTTGGGATTCTGATCGGATCTGTTGTGCTTCGTTGAACAGGTTAGGACAGGTCAATGGGCGATACGAGACATGTTCACTAAACTTTTGAGCTGTTTTAGGGCATCTTGTCACTTTAAATCCAAATGAGCTGCTGCTAGGCATGCAGTCCAAATGCAACGTTTACACTCCCATCTGAAAATGGCGCTGTTATACAACCGTACATCTTTGAAAAGCAGAAATAGAGTCTCCTGCACAACCAACAAGAACACAGCAAGTGGTTTCTCAACCAGTCAACAACAAAAACACTTGTCTTTTCCAGCAACCATTTTACAGCAGTAAAACCAGACAACCAAATGTGCTGGAACTCTGCTGGGGTTGCTAGGTAACCAGCTGGGCTTCAGGGGTTGCTAGGTAACGGGCAGAGCCTGTTGATTTGTGATGTTACATTCAGGAGGTTTTTGAAACGGCTTCATTTCAGACACTACAGAGCATTAATTTACTGCCAAAACCTGTCTATGTGAGTGAGTTTTTTTAAGCGTTTAGACTTTTCTTAGGAGCCACAGAAACAAAATGGCAGTACAAAAACTTGCTAAAATAATTTGCACAATACACCTCCTTTAACTTTAAAAATAAGTGGAGCAATACTTACTTTTTGCTCTTGTTGTCTGTTTTTCCAAAAGATGTTTTAAAAATTTTACATTTTAAAGTGACTTACATTTTAACAGCGATCTACGTGAAACTTTACCCTGTTTTGATTGATCCCACTCCTGTTTTGAGAAAGTTAACTGAAGAATACTGAGTGAAAAAATTGAGTTGTCTGGTACTCTGCAAAACTGCTTCACATCCAGAACCGCTACTACTAAATACCCAGAATGTTTTACAATCAAAACATTAAGGTCAAATGTTAATCTTTTTCAAGTTTAGCTACTTTTAATTTTAAATTAGTCACTGACTTTTTCATGTGGTACTGCAATTTATATACATATATTTTATTTGAATGGTGTCAGACAAATCACTTTATACTATAAGCTAGAAAAACAAATGGCTCATACCAATGACAATAAGATTAGATTTTCTACTTCAATATGTTTTTTGTCTTCCATTTCCTGCAAAAAAAGCCAGTAAGGAAGCAGTTTCCTTCCAAAATAAACAAATTATTCCTTATGTGGTTTAGCCAACGGGTCACTAACTAAGCGACCCCGTGCAGCCGGAGGCCGAATCCCGAAATTACGCTGGAAACATTTGTTTATTTTGCTGATTTAGGAAACATGTTGGAAGAATTTAAGTGTTTGACTTAACTGCTTAATTGCTGCGGTCATTAGAGATTAAAATGAAAAGCAGACCACCCTTCCTCGACCCCCTACACGTCTGAACATCCTCTAAGTCTGGGTCCTCTCCTCTCAGCGTGAGGATAATATAAAAGCCTCTCCAGGATTCACACAGAATCGATTTTAAAGTTCTTTTCACGGCCCGTCACACTCATGCGTCTGTGAATATGCATGTGTTCAAGCCTGTCTCCACCAGAGGAAAAGGGGTTGCAATTTCACACAGTGTCAGCACTCGAACCGTCTGTGCATACATGTCTGAGCACGCCTGCCAGGTTAAGCAGAAACGGTTGGAGCTGTGTACATCTGTAGGGCCAGAAACTGAGGCGAATGCTGTCTGGAGAGCTGACGGAAAACAAGCAGTAAAAAGAAAAGTGGCATCCGCTGATGAGCCTGATGTGATTCGGATCAAAATCCTGCCAAAGTCATGACTGTACCAGTCACAAGATATTACTGCCCGACTTGGGAACAAATCGTTTGGACATACAGGAAGTAGATCTGGACAATAAATCAATAACATCGCAATAGACACGTGATCAATATCAACAGATAATTAAATTTTTAATATATAGAGTATGAACTCTGATTCAGAATCGCACAGCATTCTGGGGGATGTAGGCAGAGGAAATACATTAGCTGCTAGCTAGCTAAGCTAGGCTGGCATCAACTAACTCACTAACTCTTTGGTTACCTAGCAACAACCTGATGAGTAACTTGCACTGCTAAGATATTTGCACAAGAAAACAGCCAAAAATACTTGGTAGAATTGTGTTTTTGCAGTGTAGTTCCTACCGTCACTTTTATTGTTGTCACAATAAAACCACAAAATGTTGTAATAAAACTTTAAGGCCCACCCATACTTAGCACCCATTTCCCATTGACTTGACATGTTGCCCTCTGATGGAATAGCACTGATTATAATATAAAAAATATAATAAAAAATAGTCACTGAGTATAGTTTATCCAGAATAAAACATGGCAACGGTTAGGCGTTATTTTTATTTACAGACTCATTCACTGATGCTCCACTTTCGCCCTGCAGGTGTTTGCTTCCGTATCTGATTTCAGACGACTCCCTCTCGCTCCTCACGCATTGTGCTCCAAAAAGCAAAAGGGACAGGAAGCTTTTGTGATTTTTTTCCTTTCTACTTTTTTAAGTTTCTCCACATGAATAAACCCAAACAGTGACGCCACAGCTCATCAGAAAGCTAGTCACTCAGTAAAGGGAGCAGACGTCCAAACTCCACACAGAAACACACAGGTGCACCCCGCACTGTAAAAACACTAAATCTTAACAAGTACTTCTGTCTAGTTTCTAGTCCAAATATCTTAGTAGACATGGAAAAAGAAAAAAACTAAACTGCAGGTAACTTTTCAGTTTCATTTTAAGTAAATAATTTCTTAATATTGATTAAAAGTCCTGCTTTTATTGGCAGATTACTTCACTTACAACAAGACATTTCCTGAAACAAGTAGGGGAACAAAAATGCATTTTTAGATAAAACTGTTTTAAAAAGATGCAATAACTGCATAAATGTGCACAACTTTCAGCTAAAACTTTATTCAAGACGACCTGAAATTTAGTTCTGACATCCTCAAACAGTTTAGTTGATATTACTCATTTGTATTGCTTGGTTTAAGCCGGAGTCGCCCAACATGTTACAAAGGATGTATTTGTACAAAAGGTATCAGTCAGGAGAAGGCTAAAAAGAATCCAGAGCATTATAAATACTTCATATTAATGTGAAGAAAGTCCTCAGTTATTGTAAAAACTACATGGCATTGCAACAGCTTTAAGAACCTCTGGCAAATAATGATTTATTTAATATGAAAACCATATTATATATGTAATATGGATTTCCCTACACTGCAAAACAAAGTATTTTTGGTCTAGTTTCTACTGTGAATATCTTCATACCCTTGAAATAAGACAAAACTAACTTGCAAGTAACTTTTTACCAAGACATAGGAACTTGTTTAAATTAAAAAAAATAAAAATAAAAACAATATTGTTTAAAAAGTCCTTTTTTTAAATAAATAATTTCGTAACATCGATGAAAACGTTGTAGTACCACAGGCATTATTATTTTACTTACAACATAGGAAAAATCTTTTGTTACAAATAAATCAATTTAAGGGAATATGTACTGAAAACAAACTCCTATGTCATGCCAAAAAGTTACTTATAAGTCAGTTTTAACATATTTGCATTAGAAACTAGACCAGAAAGAGTTGGTAGGATTTTGTGTTTTTGCAGTGCGCTCTCTCTGCTCAGTGTAAATTAGCGAACACCCAGATTCTGTCAGCTCCTATTAAACAGAGAGCAGAGCAGGACGCCTGGTAGCATGACTTCATTGTGGTGTCACAGCCGCTGACACAGAACAGCTCCGGCCCGAACATCAGAACCTGCAGTAGCAACGTTTTAAACATGCATGCAAAATTACAAGTTAGGAAAAAATCTATAAAAAGCCACAATTAGAGATTGGTTGCTACCTCAAAAGGAAGGAAGAAGAAACTAATCTAAACTTTATAAATCTGTTACCATTTCTGGAGGGGAATTAGAAGTGGAAGCTGACAAACCTGGCTGGTGCTGCAGACATCAAGCAGGAAAGTAAAGTAGAGAAGGAAGAAGATGGACAGCAGAGGAGAGGAGAGACTCAAAGTGGCGTTCAGGGAGGAGGAGTGTGATCCGCAGACAGGACAGGGGCGGGGTTTGGAAACAGGACTACTGCGCTCATTTTTAACTCGGCACAGCCATCACATCTCTAACTTTATCGCACTTCATCATGTTACGACCAAAGGCTTTAATTTGTTAGGCTAACATAAAGGAGCATGTAATTACCAACTGGAAGGAGAGAGACGCACAGCTTTCAACCTTTACAAATAAAAATATCTTTAGCAACCTAAAATGAAACTACATAATATGTAATAATGTCATAAAATATGCAAAAGCATTTTGCAATTCTTTATCCCAAAATATGTAATAGCATTATTATGTTTTCCACCGATTATTACAAAATGCAGAGGTACACTGCAAAAACATAAAATCTTACAAAGCATTTTTGGTTTAGTTTCCAGTCCAAATATCTTCATAAACTTGAGATAAGAAAAAACTAACTTACATATAACTTTCATCAAGATATAGGAGCTTGTTTCAAGTCAATTCCTTAGTATTGATGAAAAAGTTTCAGTTTTATTGACAGATTATTTGACTTGTAGTCTGTAAAAACTGTGTTGTTATAAGTGAATTTATCTACTAGACAAAGTAGAGCTATTCCCATTAATATTAAGGAATTATTTACTTAAAAAAAAGCTCCTATAACTCAAGCACCTGAGATACTTTTTCTTATTGCAAGAACTATTTGAACTAGAAATTTGATCAAAATATCTGGTAAGATTTTATGTTTTTGCAGTGTGGAAACATTTTCAATCAAGTAATTTTATTTTTATACAATTTTCTTTTTCTAAGTAATTACAACTCAATAAGATTTATTAAGTTAACTCAAGTTATACTCACTAAAACTGCAAAAGTTTATGTTACTCACTCAGTTAATTTAATGAGAACTGTAAAAAGTTTTTATTATGTAAAATCAACTTTTTTGAGATTTATATCACGTTATAATTTTATGTCCTCATCAAAAGCATATCTGGAGTATTGCCTTGATTCTTTCATGGATGTTTAAGAAATCTTTTGATCTCCATGGCAACCATTTAGATGTGAAAAACGCCTCACAGTGCGGCCCTCCCTCAGTCAGCTCCTTCAGACTAGCCAGAAGCAATTAGCAAACATCTGGCGGAATTGTGCATTTTATGTTATAAGCTACTTCTCAATGAAATGCTGGTAAAAAAAACAACAAAACAAACCCCACTGTTAATGGGTTAATAGAGGAGCCATAAAGACAGAGCCTCAGAAAGAGAAGAAGCTTCTTAAAGAGACAGACGCAGTTTCCAATTTCAAGGTGCCAAATTACAAAGTCAAATTTATTTTAAGTCATATTTGATATGTAGAGCATTTTTATAGTAACTGAAGTTAAAGTTACTTGATTGTGCCATAAAACAGCACTAATAGATAATACTGCCATTTTAAGTAAGAAGAACTAATTAGGTTTTACAGTGTACGCGTTCCCTTTGAATGCTTATAAAAACTCTTCCTGTATTGGAGTATGTTGGACATTTTTTCCATTTATTTCCACTCTGCTCTTCCTGAGAGTCTGAGCAGCAGACAGTTTGCAGGTAATTGAGATCATCTGCTTCATTCATGCTTCGCCCATCAGCTGACTGCTGACATCCCAGTCCGTCTTCATGCAGCTGGGACCATTTACTGCTGCTTTTATGCACCTTTATTCAGCATAATGTGAAACCTTCCAGCAAAACAGCTTCACTTTATTCAATTTGAACAAAGGGACTCTTTCTTTCTGGATCTAAACTAAGACAGGCTTATTTAACAGCAAATAAATAATCAATTAAAGCTGCAATATGTAATTTTTAAAAAGATGTTTTTTATATATTTCTTATATAAACCATGTTGTTACAGTGTAATGTGAGGCAGATAATCTGTGAAAAGATAAATCCCTGAGCTGCTGATGAAATGCAGCGCTCCCGACCAAAAACAACCAATCACAGCCAGGGGGCGGGTCTTAACGCTGTCAATCAAGCTCAAGGTAATTTTACTTATATAGCACATTTTCAGCAGCATGCCATTTCAAAGTGTTTTACTGAATTAGTGCTTTATCTTGTTCTGGTAAAACTACATGTTGGCTCTCTGTGTTTAGTGAGATTAGTGAGGTATAAAACTAAATGTTGGCTCCAGTTGTTCTGGGTGGAGTTCTAGATTTGTTCAATATGAAGCTAAATGTCGGTTCTCCATGTTTGATTCTTGTTCAGGGTTGTTAAGTAGATGGTACTTTATATTTTTTCTAGAAACAAGACAAAACTAACTTACAAATTAATTTTTTAGGAAGATGTAGAAGTTTGATTTACGTAAATGACTCTTTAATATTAATGGAAAAAGTACTAGATATACAGTCAGATTATTTCACTTATAACATGGAAAAATGTCCATTAGAACTATTACTTTTCATCAATATTAACTATCTAATGACTTAAAACAAGCTCCTACATCTTACTGAAAAGTTAGGTTTGTCTTATTTGAAATATATTAATATATTTGCACTAAAAACTAACACAAAAAATGGTAAGATTTTGTGTTTTTGCAGTGTTAGCCTGGCACACAATGACATCTCTCTCTCTCTCTCTCCACTCTCTCTGGGCGGTCAAAACTCCCTGTGTAATTCTGGGTAATGAGTTTAGATGTCGGTCACTAACAAAGTCTATATAAAGGTCGGGTCCGCTGAACGGTCGTTTCAAGCACCATTTATGCTAAATCTGCTGCCAAATACCTAAAACAGATTGTAAAAAAATTAAGCCTGCAATGCAAACACACAGGAAAACTTACGATCTGATATCAAATTTATAGTTTTGCTTAAGTCATAGTTTCTGTGCTGGAAGGATTCAGAGGAGCTGCAGGGTTTGTAGAAGAACATTAACATGTTTGCACTCTAGTTTTAAGAGGATCCTCTTGCTTTTCTTTCCTGGTTTAACAATTCGACCAAAACTGAGTGCTGCTTCTTATAAAATAAACACTTTCAGACGGCTGCAGCAGACTGATAAAGGCTGAACCATAAGTATTTTTGGGGAGTCGTTCTTCGTTTTCACTGCATCTCTGAGTAAAAGCAGCATAGATTTCAATCAGGGTTCAGTAAAAGACATCGGCTATTCTCAGAACGATGTGGTGCGAAGCGACACAGAATGTCCTGTCCTTATGTTGGACCGAACCCCAGCCTTTGATACGCTGACCGCCGCATCAGGTCGAGGTACTGGGCCGCCGTATCGCGCTCTGCCTCACCGTGGTTTTCTTCATATCCTTCCAATCATTCCTTCTGTGCGGCTGCTTCAAATTATAGGGCTTTCTTAAACCGTTTTCATTTTGGTGTACCTCAGGGCTCTGCATTTGGGGCTCTTGTTATTTCTGGTTTACATGCCACTTCAGCACATTTTGGACAGTTTTAAAGATGACTCATGTCAATGCTAATCTCATGAGTTATGGAAAAAAAAAACATTTCCTACATGTTGTTGCTAAATAAAAATATCTGGCATTACATGCATTTCTTTTAAGGTACATTGATCAAGCCTCCTACTGGGCTCATTCATTCACTTCCCCATAGACTGGTGTACCTCAGGGTTCTGTATTTGGAGCCTTTGTTATTGCTAGACTTACACGCCTTTTGAGCAGTTTTAGATTTGACTCATGTCAATGCTAATCTCTTCTAGGCCTCAGGAGTTATTGAAAAAAACTATCTTTCATGTTCTTTTTCTTAATAAAAACATTTGGCATTACTTTTGCCACAGTATTTCTTTTTCTTTGACAGATACAAACAAATAGTTTCAGCATCCACAAAGCATTAGGTGTGCCACTGGTTAAAAATAAGGTTGAAATTTCCTAAACCAGTCACATAGAAAGAGTGATTAACATAATTAAACTGCAAATTGTAACTTAATTTAAGCATATTTTTAAAGTTATTGATGCTTTCATTGAACAGTCAATAAAACAGTAAAACTAGCAATCCAACAATAGGGCCAGTTTTTTTGGCATTACTGGAATTAGGAATAAATCAAAAATATATAATCACAAGTTAACCAATGTTCTTGTGGTTTTTGTTAAAATATAAGCTGAAACTCTAGGTAGAACTTTCTCCATTTATGAAGTTTCTCACCTTTGTTCGGATGTAAACTTGCTTTGGTCTTGTCACTGCAGCCCTGACTGCGCCGGTTTCCAGCAGCGCTGACCGAGCCTCTGGGAGGGACGTCACCGCCAGCAGTGGACACCCTTGTTGTCGGGCCAGGAAGTCTGATGAGCAGATCAGGAAGAAAAACAAAAAAACAATGGAAGAGGGGAGTAAACAGGCCAGACATCTGAGCTTTCACCAGGGATTTTTAAATGTGTGAACATTTGATTTTACACAAAAAAGGACTTTTTCACACAGAACAGGTAAGAACCGGTTTAGGAAGGTCAGCGAAAACTGTTGTACATTTCTAATTCTTACAAAAGTCTCCTAAAAGCACATCTGTTATATTTTGTTTATGCAACAAACAACAAAGAGAAAAATGATTTTATTTCAACATACTAATGCAAACATTTTATACTTTAAGTAAAAACATCTGGATTTGATCAACAATCAAACATTTTATATTTGAAGCTTTTCACAGCTGTGCTGCTGGTTAATTTAGCCTGACAAATTATTTCACTTAGATTGCAACATTTTAAATTATTAATAAAGTCCACACGATTCCATATGACGCCGTATTAGGACTACTATAGACAGGTGGAAAAAAGAAGTAAATTCCCATCAAAAAGCCCAGGAATTTTAAGATTAATCTCAGAAAAAAACTTGAAATTTCTAAGTTTGAAAAGTTTAAAATTTGCTATTAAAAAAGTCTGAAACTTTTTGATTAATCTCAGAAATTTTCTAGCTAAAACATGGAAATTTCTAAGTTTGAACAGTCAGAAGTTTTTCACTTTTGAAACTCGGAAAAGTTACAGAAGTTGAAATTTTTCTCCCTTTAAAATTCAAAATTTCCAGGATTAATCTCAAAATTCTTTTTTTTCAGCAAATTTGAAACTTTTCTAACTTTGATGCTTCCAGGTTTCCTTTTTCTCTTTCATTTTTTGGAAGATTTCAGAGCCAACATGGGGTAAAGCTACCATAAAATATTCTCTAGCCACTGTAAATAATTTAGTTGTTTTGTTTTGTTTTCTTTTACAAAAAACACCCAGAAAATAGCTTAATAATCTTGGCGATTTGTGTAAAATATGGCTAGAATTAATCAGAGGAAAATGTACAACTATTCTTCAACTTTTACAAGTAGAGGAAAAACATAGCAACATTTGCTAGGAAAACTTTTTATAATAGTGATTAACTGGTTGCAGTAATATATTGTAGTAGAAAAACATTGCATTACCCTGAACTTTTTTTAAAATGTGGAAAAGCCGTTTTTGTTGCCGTTTGTGAAAATTTGTACTTAGTTGCAAACCCTCCTTATCCTTAAAAAAACCTTCTAATTTAACATTTATGAAGTTATCCACAACCAAAGACCTCAATAAAAATATTTAAATAGGAAAAGTGCTAAATGTTTCTGTTTGTATGACAAAAACACACTGGCTGTGCTACTAGAAACATGGCTCATTGAAGACTGTCAAGGCAATTTGCTGACATTAGATAATATTGCATCTAATAAAAGCAGCATTCTATGTCTAAACAAATTTTAACAAACATATTCCGAATAAATGCTAATAAAAATAATATATTTGAATATCTTATTACCTTTTGAATGCTAAAATACACATAAATGCATTGTAATAACCAGGTGTTGTGAATCTAACAGTAATGTCTTCACGTTGTAGTTACACAGGTTCACCAGAAGATGGAGACATTGAACCACATTTCAGGGCTGCAGTGTCTACAGGAGGCAGGTGCAGCAAACCACATTTTGGGACGGGCTGCATGCAAAACCAGATCTTACATTCAGTTTCAAAGGGAAAGTTATTAGATTAGAGTAAAATTCATGCTGAGAATCTGACAAAACGTCAACAGAACCAAACGAAACAGAACAAAGGCAAGTTTCTGTCACGCATCACTTCAAACGCACAATCCCTGCTGCAGGTTCTGTGTTAATTATTAATGTCACATTATATAGTGGAGAGGGGGATGTTCTTGTCAAGAAAACCAACCCACACACACTTACTTACTTAAGGGTTATCTAAAGGTCTTTTACAGCCCATTTAGCAGACCGGCCAAATGAGGCGTGATGCCAGAAACAGAGAGGAACCCTCTGAAAGTGGAGCCAGGAGCTTCAGTTTCTATCTGCGGAGCACCATCACTCATGCATTATTGATGGTGCTTGTAGTAGAAATTGCCCTTAATCACAGACAAAAGCAATATGAACCTCATAATGGTTGAAAAAATAAGTTCTCTCTGATTAGAGGCGATTTCTAGCTTTCTACACTGTAAAGTCATTAAATCTTACCAAATATTTCGTAGTCCACTTGAAATAAGGCAAAACTAACTTTTAAGTAACTTCTCAGCAAAAAATATGAGCTATTTATGTCAATAATTGCTTAATATTGATGAAAAATGTAATAAGTGAAATACTCTGCCAATGGAGCCAATACTTTTCTATGAATTTTAAGGAATTACTGACTTAAAACAAGTTCATATATCTTGCTAAAAAGTTACTTTAGTCTTATTTCAAGTGTACTAAGATATTCACACTAACAACTTCACAAAAACTTGGTAAGACTTTGTGTTTTTGCAGTGTAATTCCAGGTAAAAGTGTTGGTGAGGTGAAGGAAAGGGCAGGAAATCAGGAGAGCAAGTGAAGCTGACCTAGAGCACTTTTTCTGACCAATGGAAAACTTGAGAAGTTTACTCTGACAAGCATCCCTGGAGGAGGAGGAGAAGAAGAAAAGAGACGGGAGACGTGGAGGAGGACGGGAGAGAAGTCATGTTTAGAAATTTAAATGATATGAAATGTGAGCAAGAAGATAAAAATGTCAACATGATGGATTGAAGAAAGTGAAGCAGAGAATTTCATCCACTCATGTCTCCTGGTTAAAGCTGCAGTATGTAATTTTTATAAAAATGTTTTGTTTTTTTAACTTATTTGTTGAAACTGTCAATTTGTCGTGACAATTTACAGATAATTTGTCTTCTCCCAGACCTAACTAGAAACAACCAATCAGATGATTGAATGCTGAGCTATCATGAAGCTCAGCATTCATGACAGGCTACATAATAATCATTATTATTATTATTCCATTATCATTATATTACTTGAAAATAATCTCAAAACAACAATATTATGGATTATTGCAATAACTTCTGGGACAATTTATTGTTTAGCAAAATTTGTAGTCATGACAGACCTAAGCGTAGCCAACAATGACGGTAGATTTTCTGAAGCCGTAATCTGTTTTTCCACCATTAGCGTGTTCATGGGGATGATGGACAGCATTAAGCCCCGCCTCTTGGCTCTGATTGGTTGTTTTTGGTGCATTTCTTCAGAAGTAATCGAGATTATCTTTTCAGTTACAACAAGGTGACAGTTTTAACAAATATGTTACACACTGCATCCTCAATCTGCACTGATTTGGCGAGCCAGCCTCACCTGGACTGCATCTCGGCCTGTGCTGCTTTCTGTGCTGTGAGGGCGGGCGTCCCATGCGGAGAGTGGCTGAGCTGTGCCGGAGCGCTGCTCTGCTGGATCAGGGAAGGGTGTGTGTTCTGGGTTTGGGCCGCCGGCGGGAGGCTGGGCTGGGAGTTCTGCCGCTGAGCCTGCTGCTGCTGCTGTTTGTAGCGGGACAAGCTGAAGAAGAGGCCGAGGATCGCCTTCAGATTCCCATTACGAATCTCTGAGGGTCAGACAGAGAATCCAGCTTATTTATGCAGCACATTTCAGCAGTTTAAAGTGCTTTGCACTGTGAAAACATTAAAAAACATCAGTCAACAGTTGTGAAAACCAATAACAGACATTACATTTTGTCACGTTAAATATACTGGTCAATGTTCCAATGTTTGACTAAAGAGCAACGCATACATGAGTTTCTCTAGATCTTGCCTGGACCTGAACCCTGGAAATGTTCTTCAGGTGATAGAAGGCCGACTTTGTAACTGCCTTTGTGTGTCTCTGAAGGTTCATGTCTGAGTCCATCACTACACCCAGATTTCAGGCCTGATCGCTGGTTTCTGGCTATAATAACTAACTAGATTGTTCCTCTTTAGGTCCAAAGATAATAACTTCAGTTTTGTTTTTGTTCAGCTGAAAAAAAATATTGATAAAATATTGTTCAGAGCATCTTTACAGCATGATTTCACCTGGTGACGTTGTAATGTAGAGCTGAGTATCATCTGCATAGATATGATAACTAATCTTACAACCTGAGGTAGTGGGAGCATCTTGAATGAGAGGGATCCTATGATTGTACCCTGGAGCACCCCAGACTCAATTTTAGAGAAAGTAAAACATGTGAAGTGTTGAATTAGTAAAAAACAAAACATCAGTCCAGCTCACCTTCTGCAGACAGACCCTGGATGTTGACTCCTTTAGCTGCCAGGAAACTCAAACAAGCATCAATGTTCTCAATCTGGAGAGGAAAAGACAAGAGCAAGTCAACACAGACTCCATATTTACATTCTAATCTACATGTATTAGAGGAACTAGACTGCTCTGCCCTTTGCATGTTTAGAGTATTAACCAAATTGACATGAAGCCAAGTCAATATGGCAGCCAACATAAAGGCAAAGAAGAAAGGCAAAAACGAGTTATACATCAGGTCTGTGAAGTTATTTATGGGAAACCATAAAGAAATATTAAACCCCAAAGATCTGATCTTAAAAGATTCCATATATTAGGAGCGCTAAATAAAATAAAAAAATAAAAAAAAGAATGTTTCATATTAGCCTGTAAATTTGTGGAACGTGTAGAGACATCCAGACATAAAGATGATGGTTGTGTCATTACATGAGTTTGCGCTGGAATTATTAGGTTGTCCTGTTGCTCAAAATTGGCATTTCTCTTTATTATTATTCTTCTTATTATTATTATTTGTCGCATTTTGCAGTGTTTCCATGAAATAACAAATGCAACTAAAATAACATGAATAAGTTTGTTTACATGAGAAGTTGTTGAAAAATCTACGACGCCAATGTCCTCCAACCACTTCCTGTCGTTTTCTTTGTCGTTTCTGCCAGTAGTAACTTGTGATCATGTGACAGTTTAGCAAATTACACTCATTTCAATACCACCAAAAAAAAAACACCTAATCCTAACGTTGAAAAATTTTTTTTTAAATTGGCTTGATTACAGTCAGCAAAGTTATTTTCATAATTCCAGTTTGCATAACAAAATACATTATGATCTAAATTACCATAGGTCTCAAATCCACCATATATGATTATTTAAACTAAATCTGTTAAAACCTGTGTTTGGTAATGGAGATCTTTTTGGTGCAACAATTGTTTTAAATTCTGTGTTTTGTGGTGAATAAAGACTTATTCTGATGACATCGGTGAAACAAATCAAACATACGTGTGTCAGCAGTTCTAAACTAAAACAACCCCTGTATTGCAGCTCAGTTGCTATGACGACAGCCCTGGCAACCTGCTGAGCTGCCATTGGACAACAGGAGGATTTGATAGGCAGACTGGCTTTGTTTCGGGATCGTCTGACCCATTATGCCCAGAACCTGATGACCGGGTCACGTGATTATAAAGTAAACCACATAAAACAAGCCATTAAATGGGAAAGACCAAAGGTTGTAGGCGATGAGTAAACACAAAGGGTGATGCATAAAAGATATCAATATGGCGTAAAACACTCCTTTCTCATGTTACATCACACAAGTCGGCCAGATATGAGACTCTCAGATGAGCAGAACATTACAGAACCGGCTTCACAAACAGACACAAACTAACAGAAACCTTAAAAAGGTGAAGAATATCTGAGAGTTGGGAAAACCTGGAACACTTACACATGGGAAAATAAATCCTCAGAGCCATCTAAAAAGTAAAATAAACTACCCATTAACTCCACTGGGTGTGGGCAAAAAGCAGCTGGGTGCCATTCATCCAGCGATTAATGACATGATTACACTTAATATGCAGCAGCTAAATATAGCCTGACCTACAGACTCTCATGTTGGGATGCTTCCGGCTTTCAAGTGAGAAGCTGAAACTAAAAGGGACTTTTACATTTTCTGTCATGTGAACTTTTAAATAAATAAATTCAATGATGGTACATAAACCAAAGTAAAGATTACTTCTATTTTGACGTTGGTCCTTCTTGTTCACTACAATTAAGAAGCAAAACATTTGGATGAAAGAGACCATCCAAATGTTGGATGGTCATGTTGGATGGAATAAATGAGGAATAAATCAATTAAAACATATATTTTTTTATTCCAATTGCATGATTTACAAGTTTTTTCTGTCTTTCTACCAAAAACTAGATGGCAAAAGTCTTCATTCAGCTGCTATTGTCTCAACTAGACCATTTTTTTAAGACTATTTTGCTTACAGAGACTCCATAATTCATTTTATTTGTTCTTTTTGTTGTTTTGTTTATTTATTTTGGATATTTAAAATGTCTTCCAGTTCCAGTGTTTATTAAAATGTAAAAAAAAAAGCTTTGTTGCAATGTTGTTTGTGAAACATCTGGCTTTCTGTGAACCTAGGGTTCGACGAAATGTAAGTGTTTCATATAATTCAATATCGATAATTATTTAAGTTTTTGTTTTGTTTAAATATCTGAAATACTGCCAAACTGGTGGACTGACATTTCCTGATTGATCCACAGTTTTCACTCCACATCGTTGTTTTTTATTTTTAAGCAGTTATGAGGCACTTAACTGTTAAACTGTTACTGAGCAAGTAACTCGAAGGTTGTTGCTAGGTAACCAGAGAGTGAGTGAGTTAGTTGATTCCACCAAACCAGCTCAGCTGGCCATGGGAGGTTGAGCGACTAAAGCCTTTCTGTTTATTGATAGAGATATATATGATTGATTTATTGTCCAGTCCTATGTGAGTGTCATTAATTTAACTCCTGTTAAATTAAACCTCCAAAGCCTTTCTGTGCTGTTTTTGGCGTAAGAACAGGTCAACTGACTGAGTCAAAACTCCCCTGCTAACATATCTGTGATCTCTGATCTGAGAAACAGCTGTCAGTATAGCGGACATATGCTGTCCTTCTAGATGACACGGCGTAGCGAACAAGTAGGGCAAGAATGGGGACTATGGCCTTCTTTGAATACCACAACTACCCAAAAATAACCCTCTTTGAAACGCCGCTCTAACCAAGTCTTTCTTTAATACCCTGAATCCAAAACCTCACTTTGGTGACTGAACTACTCTCACTGCCACTTTCTCTGTTATAGCTGCAGTCTGAATAGCAGTCACCTTCAGAGAGTCTCGTCATAAATGCCAGGCCTGTCCTGCTGAGATGTACCCAGCCACGCCTCTCTGGGGGGTAAAACACTGAAACCTTGTGCTATTTAAAACCTCCAGGAAGACGAACGCACAGCCAACACATGAACTTCGTTCAGAGGTCCAAATCTGCAGCAAAACTCGTATTTATGTGGCTCAGATTTCAGAGTCCACATCTGAGGATGACAAGAACTATGTAAAGAAAATGACTTCTGACTTCAATCTCAGGCTTCTGAGGTTTGAGCTCAGAAAGTTAAAGTGATAATTCAGAGATTAGCGTCAGAATTCTGTGAAAAAAAGTCAAAATTCTCAGATTAAATCAAACATTCTGAGAAAAACGTCAAACTTCTGAGGTTAAACTCAGAATTCTGAGAAAACTGTCAAAGTCCAGATAAAAACATCAAAATTCTGATTAAAGTAAAAATTCTGAGGAAAATATCACAATTCTGATATGACAGTCAAATTTCTGAGAAAAATGTCCAAATTCTCAGATTAAATCAAAATTTGGAGAAAAACATAAAAATTCTGAGAAAAATATTCAAAATTCTGAAATTAATATATTTTCCACTAGTGATTTTCAGTAGCTACAACATGAGAAGCTAAAAAGAGCCATAATGAAACCATATTAAAATGCCAAAGTTTCTCTGAATCATCACTCCTCCTGACTAAACCACTAGTTAAAAGAATCACTAATACTTTTGAGACTACAAGCTTATGAAACAAACCACAATAAAAATCCTTAATGAGGATCATGTCATTATTTTATATAAAAAAACAAAAATCTATCACAATTATTCTTCAGCCTATGAGAAAACACACACTGTGCTGAAAATGCTGCAAACTGTGACTGTTAAGTCTAGAAAATCCAGAATAAAACCTCCTTATCTGAAAATACCTCTAAACAAGTCAGAAGTTTCCAGCGTCAGACGCGTGTCTGAGGCCCGACTGCTCCGCCGTCGGTCACCGCCGTCGGTCACCGCCTGCTCCGGTTCCTGACAGCCGCACTGGGCCGGCCGGCCAACAACTGAACAAACACTTCCAACCATCACAGGGCTGCTGGTGTGTGTGTGTGTGTGTGTTTATGGGTGTGTGTGTGTGTGTGAGAGAGAGAGAGAGAGAGACAGAGAAAGAGGAAGAGAGGTAGGGAGTACTTTTGTTGCAAGAGCAGGATTTTGATGGCTTATAATCACCATTTGTGACTTAAAATTTGACAACTTTTGGTGTTTTGCATTAAATTTCATTCTTTTTAAGCTAAGCTAAAGCTACATGGCTTCCTGTTTCTCAATATAATGTAACAATAACTGTGATTTATCACTTATTTTTGACATTTTAATGGCTGCTTATCATTTTCCCATCTCAGTTGTATTAACCTTTGAGACATGAGATCTACACTACAATCTGACAACCACTAATAGAAACAAAAACAAGAATATGGAGACATATGGAGCAAAAAATTGCTGCTAATGCTAATTAATACAGAACTGCTCTGAAGCCAGATGTTGGTCTGTAAACTGCACATTGCAAAAAATATAAATCTTACCAAGTGTTTTTGGTTTAATTTTTACAAGTGCAATAAGACAAAACTAACTGAAAAATTATTTTCAGGAAGATTTATGAGCTTGTTTTATGTCAATAGTTCATTAAAATTGCTGAAAAAGTGTCAGTTCTGCAAAATGAGACAATAATGGAAGTCAGATCGATCTCAAACTAACTATTTTTGTTTTATTTACCTAAATAAGAGATAGTATGGTTTCTCTCCGTCATTTATCATTGCCTGTTATTCTATCATTTTATTTTCAATGAACAGTTCCCATTTAGTTTTTAGAACATGCCTGAACTAATGTCTTTATTTTTAAAGGCCACACTTTTCCCAGATTCCTGGAGGGAAACTGTCTGCGCTGCCGATCAGCTGCAGATGACTTTCTGCTAAAAAACAGGAACACTGAGTGCATCTGCAGCCAGTGACAATGCTCTTTTGGAGAAAACCAAACCCCAGGGTCAAACACGGGAAGTTTTCTCTGTTCAGCCCGTTATTTCACCCTCTGCTGCAGGTGCACCAGATCAAAAAAACACAGCAAATGATTCACTTTTCCTCTTTTTTGTTGCTTTGCAACAGAAACTAAAGTTGCTCTTCTCTTATCGGTTCAACATGTGATCATCCCAGCTCTGATCCGGTGACTAAACTTGGGATTTTCCCACGCACTCTCCACTGAAACACTCTTATTACCTTACACACTCTAAATTGTTAGTTTTCAAACAATCTCTGGCCATTGTTGTGGTTGACACTAACAGTTTTGTGAATTTATATTAAATATTTATGTGGTTATATAATTTGCATTCTCCAAATCCAATGAAAACCTCTAACAGCAACAGAAATAACAAGAAATGCACAAATAAATCAACTGTTGATTGAAATAAGATTGATTTTTACACTACAAAAATAAAACCTTACCAAGTATTTTCAATCTACCGTATTTTCCGCACTATGAGGCGCACCTAAAAGCCTTCAAGTTTCTCAAAAGCCGTCAGTGCGCCTTATAATCCAGTGCGCCTTATATATGGACCACTTTATTAAAGTGTTTAAAATGTAGTAATTTATTTCAGCCACTGGGTGGCTTCCCGTTCATATTTGCTACATCTCGTTCATGGATCTGAGTATTGAGTGGTGCGGCTC
>CAEFZY010013046.1:0-10857 GCA_903066815.1 Brachyrhaphis roseni
AGATTTCTGCCCAGATCCCTCTTGAAAATGAGATCCAGATCTCAATGGGGTTTACCTGGTTAAATAAAGGAAATAAATAAAAAATTTTTTTAAAAAAGCCCTTTCTCAGCAGAATAAGGCACCATGCGACATTGCCAAAATGTTTCAAGAACTAGACTTCTAACATCTCAAGAACTCAAATGAGTCAAGTATTTTTAGGTGGTGTTGGATGAAAAAAATCTAATCAATATCACCAGAACCCTAAAATGTCAACTGATGGCTGACGGCCACATCCTACAGCCACTCATCAGAGGCGGAGCAGTAGCTCCAGCACAGGCGGAGGACTACGATGGGTGGGTGGTCTGCTTTTAAGACTAATTGGTGTAAAATGAAGCATTACAAAGTACACAATACACACACAACCGATCAGCGCTCCAAGTCCAGAGCAGATACATTCCTCACATGTTTCTCACAATCAGACAATACAATTTTAAGCTTTGCCGTGTAAAGCAGCAATCCCAGAAATACAGGCAATAATGCTTCAGAATTTTTTTTTTTCTCTTTTTAAAAGATTATATCCGACGCTTTAGGTAAATATGACGTTCACTCAGTCAGCAACAGCTCTGGACATCATATCCAGAGCTCTGCAAACATAAAACCAGGAAAAAGATGACAGAGAATGAAGTGAAAGACAAACATTAAGCATTTTCTGTCTTCCCGTCCTCATAAAGCCATCCTTCTACATGTGTGGATGAACAAGAGACTAGGTGCCGGTAAGTCAAGGTGGCTGAAGGTGCCAGTGGTGTACGTACACCATCCAATGGCATACTTGCACTGATGAATTATGTAAGAGGCAGCAGAGCCTCATGTAACATTCATCAGGTCGAGGAGGCCGTAGGTGAGGCCTGCACAGCCCCCAGCCAAAAAACAGGCCCCATCTCTAAACGTGCGTGCGTGTGCAAGTGTGTGTAAGCTTAAAGTGAGCTTTAACATAGCCACATGGCAGATCCACAAAGACAAAGAATGCTCATGCAAATGCTTTTTCATATGAGGTGTTATGCAGTGTTAGAACTTTAGGGTTGACTTTTTCTCCATGTACAAATACACACATGAACACATCCAGAATCTTTGGCTGGTTTAAAGCTCTTGGCTCGGACGTCTCACTTGACCTTTGACCTCAGGCGTCCAGAACCCATATAGACTCGTTCCTCCTCTTTGTAGTGGTCTGCTCTGGAATCACATGGTAATACTTCATTATGGCAGCACTGTAATTTGGGGGGGAATGAGCACTTCAAACGAACAGCAACCCACACATAAACACACACAGACGGGGTTACTGTATGTCTGTGGAACCTGCAGTTCTGTGGGGACCACTAGTAGGTTTTTTTGGGTTTTCTTTCTTCTTGAGTTCCCAGAACCGTCCAAAATACACTCGGACAGTAATCAGAGGCGCAGAACAAGGTTATAATTGTTGGGGCTGATTACAAAGGGGAGTGTAATGGTTTAAATTGGGACACCAAACTGCACACAGCAAAATGGCTGAATGCTTCAAATTCTAAAGCCTCCTGTTAGCCCAGAGTTTCACCCTACAATAGAGAATGTTACACCTGGTAAGTCTTTGCCAGTTGGGTGGTCTTTGCTGTAGAGACGGTTTGGATATTCCAGTTTAAATGTTTACAACCTGTAGTGTAAATCACATTTTCTGTACTGTAAATAAGATGCTTGCTCACTTACTGGCTGTAAAATGTAAACAACTACCACTTATACAATTACACTGCAAAATGAGTGTGTATAGATGTGTTGTCTATGTAACAAGAAGGGTTTTAAGTAAATGTGGCACTTCATTTCCCAGCGAGCCAACTGCATACACTAACATTGGTAGTTATTAACATTTGCTTTACACATAAATATTATAGCTTTTTTGTGTATCTCTAGAATTTGAGAAAAGTGTTAGAAGACATAAATACACTACAACATTTAGCTTTTCGTGGTGAGAGAACCGCTTATTGTTTTTAGATGAATATTAGAACAGATCAAATCTACAGCCAGGAACAAATGATAACCTTACTCTATCAATACAGATGGATCAATATTATGATTAGATTAGCGGATAGTTTGCTATAAAGGAGGTGAATATGTGTCTGAAGTCATTGTCTTAGTGTTAGCAATGGTTAATTTGAAGCACTATGCATTACAATTGAGTCACATGTGAGCAAATTCCTGTTAAAAACATTATACTTCGAAATATAGCAGCTCAGTTTTGGGCAAAAGATACAAACCTATACTTAAATGGATACTTACATATGATTTTTCAAAACGATTAGTTATTTGAGGAAGGTAGTGTATTTGTTAGCATACTTGAATAACAGTGTGTTTCCCTGTATGCCTTCTGAGTAATTAACTATTTATTGCAGAATATTATATAAAAAACAAATACATCAGCAGTTCTGTGGCAAATATGTTTCTAAACTAGACCACAAAAACATGAAAATATTAAAGCAATTATGAAAAAATAGATTTTCAATGCTATAACTGGCTCACATTTTAGTACAGTTTCTGCAAGATCAGAGACATGTATTTAAATTAAACCTAAATACATTCCATTCATTAGTCACTGTCTACAATAATTAATAGTTCACTCAGGCTTTGTCGTGTTACTGAATAAAGCAGTCACCAATGAGGAGGAAATCCTGTGTTTTTTTTTATCTTCCATCCAAGATAAGGCAAATGTTTTTTAACCCACTGCTGCTGTCTCAGTGGGTTGTGGCCATTTCAACTCTTTCACTCTTTATACTGTTGCAGTTTTAGCAAATGGTTCCGTCTACTGAGAAACATTTTAGAATGGGCATCAGTTCATACCCAAGTTGATGCTGTTGCTTCTTTCCTCTCCTCTTTCTACCACCATCATCATCATCATCAAAAATACAGTTTTGTGGCTCTTAAAGTAATTGAAGGTGAGAGTATAACTTTCAATAAACACGTCTTCATGTTGTTCATGGTATCTCAGTCAGAGGAATGACCAAAGAGAATTGTGCTGCTATGAGTACAGAGCCTGCTGAGTGAGAACCTCTGGTAAAGACCTACAGACAAGAGGGGCTGCAACAGAGCCAAGCCTGCAGCATGAACAAGGGTGGACAGCAGAGAAACTGTGCAGTGTTTTCTCTTTGATGAATCCCCAATCTGATTGGTTGAGATTTCTTGATTTGTTCAAAGAAGAAAAGGTGAGTGACACCACGACTCCTGTACGCTGAGCATTATTGATTACTCATAATTCTGCCCAAACGAACTGAATGAAGAGTGAGCTCAAAACTCGCTCCAAGAGCTACATTTCCCAACAATCCAGACACAATTAGGTTATGATTTGTAGATTTTGTTGTTTTTTTTCCTCTGAATCACAGCTGGATGTATTTTCTAATAATAGCCTTCAAAATTTAGAGATGTTTATTTTTGTTTTATCAATGTAGCAGGCTGGGGAAAACCAGTCCCTTGTCCAATGCTTTGCTCCATATGGTGGTTCTGGGCTCTGCTATTGAGAAATGATTGCTAGCTGGAGGCATGGACTATGTTGAAGTCTTAAATGCATGGATATGATTTCAAGTATCTAACCAATATTTGGCAGTGATGTATATAATGTGTTAGCTCGATCGTGAAGGATTTCCATAAGTTGGATGTGCTTTAAACATCCACCCGCCACTGCGAAGAGAGAAAGAAGTGCCGAGCCGATCCACATCTTTGTCGGCAATAAAACGTTTTAAAGGAACAGCAGCATTTGTTTTCCAACCATGCAGTATCTTTTTTATAACACAATCAAATAACAAAGTCACCTTAATTTGTCATAAAAATTCCGTATATGTCAAACGAGACTTAAAAGAACTTTGACTTCACAACTTAGAACCTTGAAATTGGACATCTGATCACAGACCAGTCATATATCTCTGGAAATGGGAACAACCACACAAAATGGGATTTTACATTGACCATTAAGTTCTGCAGTGTGAACATAGCCATACAGTCATTTTACCAATCCATCCTGCATAAACTGTGACTTCTCAGCTCATTTTACACACACGTGTCAATTAACCCACTCAGTGTAGATGCATAACTCCTTGTCCAAAAAAAGAGCCAAACAGCATGACTGATTTGTCATATTTATCACAAAAATAAAAAGCAGCTACACTCAATCCAGTTCTAATGTTACAGTAAACTTCCAACATGTTCCAATAAATATGCTTCAAAGACAACAAACATTCATGAAAATGTGACTGATTAGAAACATTATATACATCATAAACATATTAAATGTACTAAACAATGATTGTAAAATAGGGATTTATTTCAAATGGATGATAGGCTTCAAAAAAGGCATGAAGTTCAAATTGATGAAGTTGCTTCTGAAAAAAAAAAAAAAAATTACAAAGTAAATTTCCCCAAATTTCCATGAGTGGGTAAGGACAGCCTCTAGTTGTAAAACATTATATGGTCAATCATGACTATTCAAGCTGCTCTGCTCAAACAAATCTATTCAGTGCTAAATCAGGTTCCCTACAGATGTTGAGAAACACCTGCAAATGATTTCTCTGTGATTTTAGAGAGAAGCAATTAGGAATAACAAAGAACGTGTACAAAAAATTAACTGTAATAAGGGAAAGTTGTATGCCAAACAAAATGTTCAAACTCCAGGATGGAAAAAAAAGTCTGGAATTAAAAATGGACTTCATTGTGCACATGAACCTTTCAGTGAATATCCATTACATCAGTTTTTATTTATTCATCTTAACCAAGAGAACACAAATAATCCTCATTCATCTATATATATCTTCTATACTAATCACACACACACACACACCCCCACACACCCCCCCACGCACACCCTGATTTGAACAGTTAAACTCAGAGGCTTACATAATCTGAAGTTGTCCTTTGTCCCCCCACACACACACTACACAGGCTCACCATGATGCTCCAGTATGAAGAAGTGTGTGTTCTGTGGCTGGGTGCATGCAGTCACATTCTTCAAATCAAAGCAAAACAAAATTCCAAAGTTCTGCTCAAACATATAAACAGCATGTACACCTTCAGTGTTTACTAATCAACCAAACACAAGACCATACAAATAAACAACCAGTCAATATTTACAAGTATAATTCATTTTATACATACACACAATATGGCAACTATACACAGTTAACCAGTGAGTGCATAGGGATACAGTACTGGGTCAGTATATGGGCAGAACATCACCGTATGCTAACCTGTGTAGCTGGGATTGAAGCTGGGAGCTGGCTCAGAAAGGAACTGAAATATTTAGCTGAATTACAAAACCAAACATTTAGGAAATTATATGCTGTGCTTCCAACAATGTCCTGCCTTTGCACAAAAAAGTAGGAGAAAAATACCTCGCTTTTCTTAAGACTAATTTAAAGCAAATGAGTCATTACATTTGTTTTTTTTTTTTTTTTAAATTATAGTCTCAAGACAATCACGTTCACTTTTTAAAGTCAAAATGAGTCTAATAAGAGTACAACAGGACATTTAAGTTAAGACTCTGTCACACTCATTTTTGTTTCTTGATGTCTCAACTGTCTCCTGAAATATTATGCAGTTGGTATATTTATCAAAAGGAAAATTCTGTTTGTGGTTCACACTGTAGATGCACTAAATGGATTCTATATTGCAAAACTATGATGCAAATTATGTTAGTTTATTTTGATTTCTCTTGAAAGGATTTAAATATCTACAAACTATGTTTTAGTTTCTGCATGTGCTTGATGAGCATTTCTAATACTAAAATCTACATATTTTCTCCTCACAGTTCCAGAGGACTGTATCTCTTTATCACGGACATTCTATCACAATAAAACCTCCTGCTGTTGGACAGGAGAGGTTAGAAATATAACCCTAAATTAGAAATGCATTATATGCATTTCACTTAGCTGTATGACAAAACAGCTAAGTAACCTTTTATTTTCTTTTTTAAACACAAAATGTAAACGTGCACAATGTCAACTCTAAATGGTTTCAACAAGCTAATTCTAACATAAATCTCTGTTGCGTACAACATTAAAACTTTTTGGGAGAAGTTCTGATTTGGTGCTTGATGTTGAATTGTTAAATCATCCATTAATTTAGTCCATTGTTTATTTTATGACAAGTAAGCAGTCTGTGTTACACAGCCCTGCAGTTAAACAGCATGATTACAGAGTTGATATTTAAACTTCATTCAGCATCTTATATAAGTGACTGGTACAGTTAGCATGCCTGTTGGGGTTGGATTTACCAACTGTAAACATCAGCAGTATTTATTCTAAGTTAGGCTGACCTTCCTCAAGTTGTAAGATTTCCAAGCAACTGTCAGCATTTTGGATTCTGAAGGATCCATGATGGATAGAAAGAGATTTTCAACAGGATAAAAGACTGTAACTTTGCTGTAAGATGTTCAGCTTCCTGTTAGTTACTGAAGTCAAACCTCCTGGTTTAAAGTAGCACCACTGAAAATGGAGTTTCCTTTCTAAAAGCTTCTCACATCTTTTGTGATTCTCCTAAAGTCATTTTAAAGACCAAAGACTGCTATTGTGCCAGTCTGTTACTGCTCAGACATGATGTATTAGTGATAAAAAAAACAAAAAAACTAATTGATCAGAATGTTAAGAATGTTCAATAAGATACCAGAGTGAGAGTACATGGCCTGTTCATAAACTCTAACTTGAATTTGATATCCTACTTTTTTTTTCCAAGTGAGGCTTTATAAAAGTTTGACGACCGCAAATCACAAATTAAACTGCCTCCGCCTTTAAACACAAGTATTTTCCTCCGTCCTTTGCTCATTCATTCCATCTCATCCTGAGCTGGAATTAGGATGCATGCTGTATTATCTGCTTACAGGGCAAATGTTTGTTCAGAGCAAAAAAAAATAATAATAATAATACTGTGCTGCAACACAAGAGACAGCTCAGTCCAATGTTCTATTAAAGGCTGAAGGAGTTTCTCAGGAAGAGGCCATTTTGGTTTAAAGAACCTGAAACCGTCCACTTCTTAAAATAAAGCAGAAATTAAAGTAGTTAGTTTACTTCCAGACGGAAGTAAAAAAAAAATGTTTTTTTCTATTTTTGTTTTAAGAAAAGACAAGCTTTTTTTTTTTTTAATGTACTAATTTTAGGGTCATACCTGCAGAAAAAATGTCAGACAGACAAACAGAGACAGACAAGTCGTAAGCTGGTCATGTTCTTCTCTTCCTCCTCCTCCAACCGCCTGGCCTCTTCTCACACACACTAATGAGAAAACAATGACTGGGCAGTGAGGGATGGATGGATGGAAATGCATAGGTTATGATGCATGCTTGGAAGATGTATACACATAAGTATAAAAATTAACTGAAATGGTTTTGGTAGAGCAGGGAGCTTCTTTTTTTAGGAATAACCTGCAGGAGACAAACAGGAGATAAAAAACAAAAAATGTTGTGTTTCAGTCTCTATTGGCAGTACAGAGGTGTGCATAGTTTAGTAATGATTTTGCCCCCCACATGTATATTTGGTGAAAGAAGGTGGACAAGTAAGGCCTGGTTCACATGGCAAGATTTTAAAATTGTGAGAGCACACGTGTGAAGATGAAAAAGTCAGGTTTTGTTGTTTGGTGTGTGGTGTCAAGACAGACAAAAAAACTCAATTTCACACATGAATCAATTTCACTCAAATCTTGGAAAATCTTGAGACCAAAAAAGAACTCAGAGTAAACAAACATGGCCGACAGGGAATAAGCCAGGGCGATAGATTGTGGACTGTTTAACAGAGAAGAAAACCAACGGTCTTTCCTGATTTCAGATCTAAGTGGACCACATCACTCTTAGCTCACCACACACAACAAAAATATCTCTTCAGATTATGTTAGGAACCATCCCAATACAGGTGCTACAGGGGGGCCGAGGTAAAGGTCAACCCATGTGTGGAAGTCTTAGTCCTGGACGCGGTTGTCACAGGTTCGAGTCCCGGCCTGATGTCTTCCTCTTCTGTCCTGTCTGATCACTCTCAAATAAAGGCCGCCAGAGCTGATTAAACCTTAAAAAAAGAACTATCCCAATAATCTGGCTGCCTTGGTGATTGCAAAAATAAAAGTCAGGATAAAAATCTACATGAAAATCTTGCCGTGTGAACAAGGCATAAGGGGGAACGCACAATCTGCCTTCACTAACTGCCAGGTGAAAGCTGAGCAGATGAAGAGTCTAACACAATAAAAAAGTACTATTCCCTTTAAATTTAAGTTTTATATTTCAGCACACTGAAATTATTTTAACTTTATAAGCACTTTAAACTAGATAATAACTATGCAGCATATTAAATTGTGTTATAATTTAACACAAAACACACTTCATGTGCTGCTCATCAAGCACATCTGTTTCATCACATCGTTTTTTGCATATTTTCACACCGGTGTTACTGCCTATGGAGCTAGGGGGAGTCAACCAACACTCGCCAGATGTTGTTAATTCCTTTAAAATTACAAATAAAAGTACATTTAAAGCAACTTCCTGAATTTAGTCCAGTGTCAAACTGGATAGTGATCTGAGAAACTGCAAAAGCCGCTACAGGCCTCCAGTAAGTCAGATCGTTCATTTTATGTCACTGTTGGCGAAATAAGATTTCTACATGTATCAGCAACAGGTGAATGAGGGACAACTTCATATTATTTAATGTTTCAAACTGCTGGAGGCAACTCCAGTCATTCTGGCCCTATCTATGGCATCTGACAAAAGTAGTTGTAGGTGTCAGCGGTTCAGAAACCATAGCTTTTAAAATATCTACAATATCTGTTTCTGACGCTGCAGAAGCAGCACTTTTTGGATAGGGAACATTTTTATGTACATTCACTTTCCAATCATGACCCGGGCAAGAATGTGCATCAAAGTCTGGTTTGAGATTATGCATCAAGGTGAGTGAAAAACATTCCAACTGTGAATGAGTTCTGGCAGAAATGCCGGCGGTTGGAAGGCAGCAGTGCTGACTGGGAAAATCCAGCCTGCTCATTTAGTCTGATGGAACTGTAAAGCAGCTAACACACGCAGGGGCAATTGCGCCTGTATATGTGTGTCACTATGTGAGCTTCATTAGTGTATATCTTGGCTTTGTGTGTGAGCGTAATGGGTACCGTGTGCTTGCCGAGGTCTTGTTTGCCCATCTTAAGTCAATTAAAAGGAAATAAGGCTGCTATGACCGGCCCGTGAACCAGCTCCCTCAGCTGAGAGCATGTCTGCGCAAAGCACATGGAGGCTGATAATGCTCCACAACTGGTAATCGACCCTGTGCCCTGCTGTGTGAGAAACAATGGCTCTGAGGCTCTTGGAGTAAATGTGTATGTGTGTGTTAAGTATGGTGTGTTTGACAAAAAGGATCAGAAGGAAACAGTTGAAAACAACATCAGACGAAAAAGCAAGACACACACATGCAGGCGTTCTGTTTGTCTCAGAGGAGAGCCAACAAACACATCTTTGGATCCAGAGAAGCTAAAAGCCACACAAAACACAGTTCACCTTGTTAAAATGTTGCAAGGCGTAGCCAATCAGCTTCAAAAAGACAACAGAGAAAAATACTGCTATGAAAAAAGTTCTCATCATCATTGCCTTAATTTTACCTCCACTAATCCAGGAATCCATGCTTTAAAACTGCAGTGTGTAACTTTTATGAGAAATATATTTTTAAGATATTAGCTAAAACTATCACCATGCTGTGAGCTCTGCCTTCTCTCATCTTACTTCTATCTGCAGAAATACACCGCTCGTTCAGAAACAACCAATCAGAGCCAGGAGGAAGGCCACAGAGCTGTCGATCACTCTTGTGCACACACTGCTCAGTGTGCTGATGACAGAAAACAATTATCCGGTGAAGGAAAACCGTGTCTCTGCAATCATCAGTGGCTATGATAGCTAGCCTGAGCATTGACGGCAGACTCATCTGGAAAAGGAGCTGCAGCAAAGCAGTAAGAGAGCGGGTGTAACGGCCATGTCTGACAGGAGGCATGGTACAAGTGGCATCATCTTAAACCAATTATGTTCAAAACTTTGTTAATTGAGGTCACCTTAGCAAGGTTTCAAGGAATGAAAGGAATGGCTCCACTCTGGACCATAAAGCCCATTAAACCTTGGTGATACAACCATAATAGTTCAACAAATACAGAACTCTGCAAATATTCCTGATGATTTGAATATAATAGTGTAGATAACCTTATCCTATTAGTAATCCTACATGTGACTAATACAATAAAACAACTGAGGATCAATTTTGAATGTGTCAACTTGTTCACTATCTATACAGTTGCCACCTGTTTTATGGGGTAAAAATTACAACTTTCCATTTGTTTTTGAAAGCTATATGTCTTCTCTCTTAACGGATCGTCAGAATTGGAACTTCCATGGACATTACTGTGTGTCTGCTTGCAGTAAACATTTCACTCACTATCCTACTCAAAATTTATTTTAATTATTTGTAAAGTGGTGTACAATTTCATTCTGTGACAATAAAAATGAAAATGAAAATGTGGTTAAAGCATTTATTTTAGGGCTCCTATGTCTTGATTTTAATTAAGCTGGCCCATAATAGTGAGGTTATGGCAGAAAGCAAAAAAACAAACCAAAAAGAAAATCCCATCACATTCAGTTATTGATAAAAACAAAAGACCAACTTACCCAACCCATAAGGAATGAGCTGATTTACCGTATTTTCCGCACTATAAGGTGCACCGCATTATAAGGTGCACCTTCAATGAATGACCTATTGTAAAACATTTTCCGTATATAAGGTGCACCGCATTATAAGGCGCATAGAATAGACGCTACAGTAGAGGCTGGGGTTACATTATGCATCCATTATCAGGAGCTGCGCTAAAGGGAAT